>JAMKCH010020999.1:0-82974 GCA_023653785.1 Ophioderma brevispina
TATAACACCCGCTCGAAAGCGCGCATTCGCCACCCCGACAGGCACCTGGTACCCAACGCTGGGCAATCCGACTGGCAGCTGCGAAGTTTCCAGAGCCCGTGGGGCCCCCCGCACGCGGGAGCCCCGGTGTTTAAAACATACCAGACTGATCCACCCCAGCATTCCAGCTCGACTGGGGTGGGTAGGGCACGTACGGGGACGCAGCTTAACCTGAGAAGGTCGGCTGCGGCGGGTACTGAGGCCCCGCGGGGGTAGGCCAGGTGACTGCTCCGCAGGAGCGCACGGCGGCCGGGCACCCTAGGCGGACCAACCATAGTAACTGGTACGGGGTACCCCGCACCTGTCACCACGGAAGGTGTACCCGCATGAGAGGCCGGAGCTGACCGGGTCAGCTGGGGCATCAACGGGGGCCACCCCGGCGGAGCACCACACGCCACACCGCCCGCTAGGGCCCCGGCGAGGGCATACGGTACAGGCTGGGGTGTCATCGCGGCCGAGCTCGGCCAGTCATGCGATGCGTCGTGGTGAGCGTGGAGACCTGCGCAGCCCGTGAAAGGTCACCGTAGCCGTCTGCCTCGGGTCCATAACGGATAAACCCGTGTGACAGCTACCGGTCCGCGGTCGGGGCGCCCGAAGAACGCCTGGACTACAACCACGCTAGGCATCGGCACTAGCGGCGATGGGATCGCGACCCCGGTCACCGGGGCTTCACCAAAAATCACCATCACCACCACCGAGTGTTACCACCGCCGCAACCCCTTGTATTGCAGGGTGAACCACGCTAGCCTGCACCGGTAGAGCCTCCCTATGCTAAAACCAGGCGGCTAAGCGGCCGGTATCTGTGTGCTTGAAGGACGTGTCGAACGTATCCCGTGGGAGGCGCCCGGTAACACGCTGTGAAGTCAGCCGAAGTCTGCCCAGGCCCCACCTCGGGAGCTCCCTAGAGCACCTGAGCGGCCCGATAAAATCCCGGACGAGCCCGAGAACCACCCCCCCTTTTCCCTAAGCGAAACGGAAGAGAATCCGCGCTCAATGGTCACCCAGTGAGCGTTGGATAATCCAATGCAGAAAGACAATACACGGTCGGTGCGGGAGCATTCCGATGGGATAACGCAAAGAGAATTGGGATTCAAAGAATGAATGAGGTGGGACACCGTGTGCATTTACGCTAACTACATAACGGGTGACGCTACCATATTGATTACCGCGTGTCCAAAACAGATAAAAATTAAAGCGTGCCGTTGAGGGACTCCTAACTTTACACTAAGGGACTAGAACCAACTCGGTAACTGATTCACCAACGGTTAAAGAATTTTTCAAGTCGTGTTTCAACCATATTTTATTAAATACCCACAACATATATAAAATCAATGACACCCTCACCCATATAGAACTGTTTTATTGATAGTAGAAACCACAAAAGAAACTAACATGCTCACAACAAAGCAAGTCCATCCCAAGCAACTCAAACAAACGTGCAAGGCTGGCGGCCTTTGTTTACTTTTTTCCCAGCACAAATTATCACATGACCGCATGGGCGGTAAAAAAAGGATACACAAAAAGCTCTCCGTTGGAGGTATAAATCCATGTGTACTATGCCGTCCAAAGAGTGCTTATTCCTTAGTATAATAATCCTTATATATCCTAGGTATTGTGTAGTCAGTATTAGGAGATTCTGTCAACGAAGCCACAGTATTATATCAATATAATTCTCAAGTTTTGGACAAGTAGTATAGAGCCGCGATCGTGACACGTCCGCTAGGCTAGCTGGCCAAAACGGAACTGAGGAGGAACAATGGCCGACATGGTTGACTGGGTCACTGGATTGGACGGCCCATTTCTTTTTAGGGGTGTTTATTTGTATTTTGGGGCATTTACTTCTCAAGAAGGAAAACATGCATATGTTTCAGTCAACTATGGTGTAAAGGGATAGCTCATTGTTTATGATTTGGAGTATAGGTGGGTTTGTTTTGAAAAAAAATTACATCAAATAAGTTCACAGTTCAACCTTGTACCACTGGCAGCTGTGCTATGACTACCGGGCCTACTGAAGCCTTGGCTGTTCACTCTGGCATGTACCACTGAACAGAGTACATAACTACGTTTTCACAAAACCAGGGTGCCAACCTAAATTGTGACCCAATGATGGTATTACTATGATTTTTTTTTGAAGATATGTAAATTAGTTGCACCACCAGTGACAGAGGATCAGAACATACCCAGCCTATAATCCATTTATCTTCCTTGAGTCCATGACAGAGATCATAACATACCCGCTATAGTCCATTTATCTATCTTCCTTGGTCATTGACTTAATGTGCGTCCAAGAGGGCTGTTTTGATATGTGCCATTTTTGCACGCATCTGCGTTTTAATGCTTTGTCTACTGCATTAAAAAAACCGCTCACTGACTCGAGGAAGGATAAATTCATTATTGGGGTATCCCTACCAGTCGCAGTGAGTCAATTTCTCTCGTGGACATGCTTAACACTTGTTTCTTGGGTCAAAACTGCACACGCAATCACACGCTGCAACAAGTAGAATATCATTAGTTTCACTCCAAAAAAGCGTATAATGTTATTAAAACAGCAAAATAACTTTAAATAGTTTAGATAAAATTCACATTTTAGAAGCAGGCTAATACATGAAAACCCCTCATTGTCCCCAAGGGGCCTTGACCACCCAGAACAAATGGTGGTGGTGCTCCACAGCCAAGGGAAATTAAACGTGGGCTGGCAAGAGAGCAGTGACATTACTCAGTGTAACACCGTATGCCATTACGAGAACCAACAGCCACTGCCCATCTCACAATACCACAGATAATACGACGATAGTTCATCAAACGTACAAAGGGCCCAATTCACAACACCCCACTTGATCCCATCCAACCACAACGATTTTATAAATGTCTAAGCATCCGTTTCAGAGCTAACTCCCTCATGCGAGCGGAGTCCACCCTCAAACCACAAAACCATCCGCACAGGCCTAGGACCTTCACATCTCTTATCCACATACGCCTCTGACCTCGATCAAACACCTCCCAGACCAACTCCCTCATATGAGCGGAATCTTCTGCCTCAAACACACCCCAAACCATATGGAAAATGAGTCCTGACGCTACTACTACTGCCATTTTTCTCCCCCAAAAACAGCCTACAGCCTGTCCAAACAGCACGGGCCCACCGTTGACCAAAACTGTGTAAAGTCATGCCAGTGACATCACTCCAGCCCGCCATGGTACCCGCCGCCCTGCCCGCTTTACACTCGTTCTGGCCAAGCTACACCCCCGAAGAGCTCCGCTCCTTCAGGGGCACCCCCACCCTACCCAGACTTTTGCATTGGGTGGGTGGGCGGGAAATTTCGTCACGTCACACTGGTTTTTTGCTCTCTGCCTCTGCTCTGCCGAAAATGCGAGTTACAAACCCTTCCCCTGCCAGAGAACCAAAACACCTTTGTGCCACAACGGGTGGGGAACACCGGCGCCCGTGAAGCCTCCATTGGCTATAATGATGCTGACGTCACCTTGTGCCGCCGCAGTGACTGGCACTCAAGGCCAACGCTGCTGAACTGGCAGACACGAATGACAATTGGGGAGACTTCCTGACCCCACCCCAACCCACAAGGGGGGAGACCAAACAACCAGGGATCGGGCCCCGTGGGGACAAAATCACCTTTGGCCAGACAGCTGGCAAAAGTTGTACATAATGCCCTCTGTTATAAGGTTGTATAATAATTTTGCTTTAAATCTCTTGATTAGTGGTATTGTGCTATGCCCACGTTGAAATTATGGCCAACCACGTCCGCCCATATATAATTTCAACAAGCAAGTTTACCTTGGGTACAATCCCCAGAACGTACTCTGTTGGCATGGAGGCAGGCAAGGAGACCCGACTCTGTAGGACCTATGTGTGATTTCTCTTGTCAGCTCCAGTATCAACTCAGAATGCAAACGGTTAAGACAAATAGTGAAGATTTTTAAAGGGATATAATGGCATGAAAAAATATTCAGACATAATGAGTGGACCCTTATGGCAATCACTTTACACAAATTGGAAACATTTGGATGTTTATCTGTAAAAACAGTAAAAACAGCATATTTTGGCAATTTGGGGGCAATTCCTTCCTGCCACGGAAAATCAAGGTGTTGACATCCCTGCCAGAATCTTACAGTGTAACCTAACATTTTTGTGACACAACAATTCAAAAGCATGGAATTCAGACATTGGCTTGTAGTAGATGTTAATCTGACAATGAAAAGGTGGATTTATACTCACCAAATGGTGTGAGATTATCTATTTAACACATACAAATGTATACTTACTAATGATCCAACTATTGCATTTTTTGTGCTCAACAAGCTGGAGACACCCCTAGTGCCACATTAAAAATTTTGGTGGTCGCCAATGCCTAGTAGCGGTCCCCATGCTAGCATCGGTACCCCATCTTGACATCACTGGCACCAGAATCCTTTGCTCATTTTTGTACTTCCCCAAGGCTCCATTTGCGGGGAAGGGCCTGGATGAGGGTTCCTAGTTGATCATTCGTATAAAGTATACATGTATGTACATAAATAATCTCACACTTCTGGTGAGTATATTCTATTTCATCCATTTTTATACATTACGAAATGAAATGAAGCCAACCCAACTAGTGCATGACGGCAACACTGGTCACTAGGTGGAGGAAGTGGAGCCGGTACATGTAGTCTCAGTTGTAGCGGAGTTTCTCGCCATGTGAAGATTTTAATGGAAGCTGAATACTTTTGCCCCAAATGTACAGCATATCAATAAAACTATAACATGTTAACATCAGCACATCTATATCAAAGCACTTAATATTTATAATAAAACCGTCACTCCTCACCTTATGAGCATTGTTGATAGGATGCATGGCATCCCTACTCTTACTCTGACTGCTTTTCTGACAGGATGGTTTTGGCCACGATTTGGTTACTTGTAAGGACGTTTTCATATAAACGTTCTGAAACGTTGTCTGCGTCCTCCATCCTGCTGCTTTCCATAATATCAGATATGTTCACCTCCTAAGTGAAAAGCCCAAGATGCTGCCTGACTTCTTATCTCATGACATAAGCGGGTTAAAGGTGATGCTACGGTCCAGTGACGAGGCTTTCCCTTTCAAAGCATGCAGAGATGAGGGAATGCCCAGCGTGATAATGTTTGTTGTGTTGCAGGTTTGTAAGGTTTAGTTGTAGTTATGAAGAGGTGGTCGAGATATTGAAGAATCCATTGATTTCCTTAAGAGGCAGTAACGGTTGTAATATGTCAGAGAGCTCTGACTGGCCACCAGCGTTTATCTTCAGGATCACCAGTAATTCTGGGAAGCTCTGGAAGCACTATAGCTAGGTGCATAATTGAGTGGCTGGTGGTTTTAGCCATGAACCAGCACGAGGAATAGAGAGACATGTGAGATCTTAGAATCTCATATACTTCTTGACTCTAGATAACGCACAAATTTCTGAACATCGTCTGGTAATGGCAGCCATCAGAAGAAATGCTGTCTTTTCATCAAGTCGAATAGAGTGGCTTGTCCAATGGTTCAAACGGATCCCACGAATGAGTGAGCTTTTTAACGGTAGGACGTTTATTAAGCATTCCCCTAATGAGACCCGAGAGACCCTTATCTTCTCTAATCATATCCGGGCGGTTAATCATTAATAGTAGATTAATGGCAGACTGGTAGTTTCTAATAGTTGAAAGTTGGAGGTTTTCTTGAAAAGAGATGTTCAGGAAGTCAAGCCAACGTCCTCCTACAAGAGGGCAGTATGCGGATCAAGCTTGTGTTTCTTGCACCACACGTAAAAGCGTCGAAGTCTACTATTGTAGATAATGGAAGTAGACTTCCTCTTTTGCTCCTGCCGCCAGGGGGCACTTCTTCTGAAAACCTTTGCGTTTGAAGGCGAACTTGAAACACCCCAGTCCAAGTGAGAGCTTTTTTAGCCTTTGGAGCTGACACTCTTTTGGGTTTCGTCTTCCGTCCACACGTTGCTGCCTTAAAGAATCCGGTTTCTTGGATGATCTTCTAGCATGCTGACCAGTCTGAAAAACCAAACCTGACGTGGCCAAAATGGGGCCTACAAAAGCCCATCTTGCATTACCTTGATTGCTGTAACTTTGTTAGGAAACTTCGCCATATTTATCGGTGGGAAGCCGTAATGCCATAAGGTTCTTCCAAATTATTGTAAAGGCAGTCTCTCAGTCTCACCCAGACTTTCTCGTGCAGTATGTGGGAGTTGGTGATTCATTTGTTTTCGGCAACAGATCTACCTGGCCTGTAAAGTCCTTTGAAAAATCATCTGGCATACACTGGCGGTTGCGATGCCACTCCACAGTTGCATGCCAAAAGCTAATCATTTTGGCTGATTTTCATCTGGAAAGGCTGTCTGCGATACAGTTGATACCACCCGGGAGATGTCGGCATTGAGGGTAATCGAATGACGCTGACACCAAGTTGAGGATGGGATGGTGCCAGTCCACATGAAAAGGAATACCTTAGTTCCTCTCCTCGGTGGTTTTTGTAGGCAACTACAGTGGAATTGAGAGGTGAAATCCTGATTTTCAACCGACTTCCCAGACACCATCCGTTTGAATTGCTTAAGAGCGTGTTAGTCCGCTAGCAACTCTAGTACTTTTTATATGGAAGCTTCCTTATAGTCTTCGACCATACTCCTTTAATTTTGTGGGCTCTCATGCATGCTTCCCAACCTATTTTCGAAGTATCCGTCGTGGTAATAACACGATGAGGTATTTCGTGGAACCTCTTTCCTACCATAAGATTTCTTGAGTTGCTTAACCATCGTAGGTGCTTCACAATCTTTGGCTTCAAAGTACTTGACGGTGTAGATCGTGACGGTAGTCACTGTAGTAACTCCGAAGGGTGTAACGGAGTGAGTCTATGCTCAAACCTGCACGAAGGTAAAGGTCTACCAAGCTTGCTAGCATTCCTAAGAGCGGAGTCCACAGATGATCAGGAATAAATTCCTCTTCAAATAGCCAGGATGCAATGATTCTCTCTTCGTAGAAAAGCTTTGGTTTTTCTTCAGTTTCCCCCCACCAAATTGCTCCTAAAAACTCCGGCCTCTGACTTGGGATGAGAATTTGATTTCTTTCTTTAGGTTTATCGATGAATCCCAGCTCATTTTCACTTCTTCATAACCATGTTAATTGACTTATCAGACTTGATTTGCTTGGAGCTACTCAACCAATCCGTTGAGATAGACATTATCTGGATACTCCTCCTCAGATGTTCTGCCACTGTCTTTACTAATCTTATAAAGTTAAGGGGAGATTTGAAATAGTCCGAATGGCAGGACTCGAAAATGGTAAGACTGGTTGTGTCGAATCTGAAGCGAAGCCATCTTTGGTGAGAAGGAAAAACTGGAACATGTAGGTAGGCGTCTTTTAAATCAATGTCGCGCCGAACCAGCCACTTCTTAAACTATTTGATGACAGATGAGAGGGTTCCATTCTGAAATGTCTCCGACGAATAATATCTGTTCAGAGGGCGGAGATTTTATGATCGGTCTGCGGTCTCCTGTTTTCGTCGGAGCCAGGAAGAAAAACGAATAGAAGCACTTCCCATAGTCCTCTATTGGGAAAGATTGCATTTTCCTTAAGGGATTTATTGGTATAAATCTATCGGAACAAATAATGAAATGTTTTGGATTTTCCACCTAAATATGACGTACCAGATGGTTTGCATGGCATTGGAATATTCCTTGCGAAGAAAACACCATTTTCACGGATAACTGGAAGCAGTAGACGATTGAAGGAAGTGCCACGTGATTTTTTGCGCTATCGTTTTGCCAACCAAGGCTGTTTTAGTCTTCCACACCCAATTGAAAGATGATCGGTGGTTAGTCAAGTTCTGGCCTTTGAAAGACTATCGCGTTACTTTTAACATGAAATTTAAAAAAACACAGCTTTAATTTAACGTTTTCCTTTAAAATGTATAAATTTATCAAAATGGCATACATTTATGCCAATTTTTATAAAATGGAGCCTTGGAATTCTTGAGAAATATAGTTTTTAAAATAAAATTAGGAACCTCTGCATGCATACAAAGAAGCACTACTCGGAACATTGAAGTACGTAATTGCTGAAGCGCGCATTAGTGGGTTTCGAACACTGATCTTCTCATACATGAATTGGAACTGGGCTTCGTAAATTGAAGCACTGATGCCCATATTGGTCATCAAAAAAAGAGCCCAACAGGTGGTTAAGATCGGTCATTTACATAAAATGCGTTCCCATTGAAATGTGATTAAGCGACAACCAGACCTATAGAATCAAGCCAATTCAGTAAGCTTATTGTATTTATCCGTATGGACTAGCATGTCTCTAAACGTGCACCCGGGATTACAACTTCTGTTAAACGGTGTTCCTCTGGAATGGTATTGTGGTCGCCTAGAACCAAGATGGCCCGCCCGTGCTCCATTCACTAATATACAATTACTGTTGGTGTCCATCCATTTGTATAGAGATCATGGTTACAGGGCGACTGCGATAAAACTAAATATTCCGCGCACCTCCCCTTTTCAAATGTCCACTTTTTCATGACTTGTTAGTGTTTACGGCCAACTAAAACTTGTTAATAACAAAATTAATCTAAAACAAACCCCCCTCTTAACATTTTTTCTCATGATCAGCACTGATGTTTTAAAAAGTGTATTTTGTTTTTTGCAATAAAAAATTCTAAACGAACTAATTCGCTCCTATCCTTTGTGTGCTCAACGAAGTTCAAAAGGATGAGGCACTTGGGCAAATGTGCACGTGATATATGCGCTTATGGGATATATTTTCGCTGGCTTCTGTTTGGGATATTGCATGCGGCGTTGTAAAATATTACCACAGTGAATAACCATGGTAGTTCCATATTTGTACAGTTGTTATATGGTCGGAATAAATCTGGATTTTTCGCAAGGAATACTCCAATGGCCATAAAAACCATCTGGTACTTTTATTTAGTGATATTTCATATTATATAGTGCCATAGAAATTTATAACCAATAAATCGCTTTAAAACAATTCCCGTCACTTCGTCTTTCAAAATCATAGCCTTTAATGTCTCTTTTGGCATAGGCGTCTTGCAGAATCCGACTTCAATCGTCGGACGAGCGTTAAACTCCAATGGTAACCTTTCTGCGATTGTCTGTAAGAACCCATTGATCCCGAGGTTAATCGCCGCCACGGCGGAAGATAGCTTTATTAGCCTCCCCCCCCAACTGGCGTCATAGGTAGGTAGGAGTCACTTGTACTTTCCTCCCCTATCGCGACTACGTCTGGTGCCTCTACGTCTGGAGGAGGAGGAATAATAATGCGTCGGACCGGTCGAGAGCCTCTATAGTTGGATTTGTTGTCCTTAGAGTCGTAGCCTGACTTCCGAAAAGAACCTATGTTTCCTCTGTTGGCAGGAGCTTAAGGGAACGGCAGTCTTTCGGCGGTAGCCATAATTATAAGGTCTGTATCTATAAGGTCTATATCTGGTAGAACCTCTAGTCTTATTACATTAGACTTCTTGGCGTGCCCGCACTTTAACTGTTCTTCTTCTGAGAGGCTAAAGAGGCCCACGGTCCTCCAAAAAGGATCTTTAACACTCGGGGAGCATCCAGGAGAACTTCTTTGGCTGTAAAGTTCCCCCAAGATACACAGAATTCTGTCTTCTCAGGAGCCACCAATTGGGAAGCAATCTTGGTGTTAAAAAGCTCTAAGAAACGTGATGAAGATCTCTCATAGAAAAGGGCATCTCTCAATGGTTCCTTAGACAGCTCTATTAGGCTCACAATAATCATTCAGAAGGTGGCTAAGCGACAACAAGACTACATTTGAAGTTCTCATACCATCACAAGCAATCTGGTCCTGATGCGAAGCTCAGCATCTTGCCCTCATTCAAAGAGCAACTATATGGACAGTCCTTATGTTTCTTAGAAAAAACGCCTTCAACACCGGCGGGTGGACATGGTCTTGGCTGGCATACCGGTTTCTCGTCAGATTTCATCTTATCCCAGCATGGTCTGGCGACAACTAAAGGAACTGAGAAGAATTCTTTATCTTTATCTTCCTCGCACGAGGGAAAAACTCAGGAATCCATGAGAAGGGGAGTCTTCTTCTGATAGTCAGTCCATAGAGACTTCGAACCTTATCAATAGTCTGTCTAAGTCGGCTGTAACAGGGAATGAAGGTTTCACCACCTGAGTCTGACAAAAAAATGCTTACAGCTAGCCCAGGTATGAAGATTCGCATCTAGGGAGAAATAGCAGAATCACATTTAATCCACGATGAACCAAAACGCCGTCAAAAAGGGCGCAGCAATATTGGGAGATATGTACTGTAGATCTTCAAAGTCTTCCGTCATGAAAGAGTCAGCATCGGAGTAAAGAGCTCCATAAATCTGGGAATTCTCTTTCAATTTCGTATCCTCACTCAAATCAGAGCCTCTTTACCCAACCTTCACCAGTGCGCTCTAGACTGGAAGTGCCTGACTAGAATGTGCAAAGAGAGGAGTAGCATCAGCCCGTATAGGTTGAGGAGCCTGGTGACATCAGCTTGCGACTGTATCATTATAAGGCGGATGGCATCGAGGTAAACTCAATTGTTACGATGAATCGTTGTAAGGATTCATGAGGGATAGATCCCTATCAGCTAACAGAGTAACAAAACTACAGGAATCAGGTCACCAGGGGTGTGGAGCAGACTTTTCCTTTTTAGTGGATATAGATTTCTTAACTATAGTCTGTGATAATTCTCATATCTTAGGCCTTGATATGTAGCCATGGACTGAAATCATCATCTTTTACTCGAAGAAACCATGATAAGGGTCAACGTATCCTTTCTAGAGGGACGTTTCTGTCTAAGTTGAAAACCCTGAGGAGAAGCCACTGCTTTTCTATACATAATCAGATCTGGGTTTTATGGTACATGAGAAGAAGCTTCATTAGTCTTGATATGAAGAATCCTTCTGATCATAGACTTGGATCCTGACATGAAGAATACCCGAAGGAGAAACCTATAGATCTTCGGATAGTCATGACTAGGAGAAATTGATGTCTCTCTTACTACTTGTATGAGACTTGTCTAGGTGAAGAGGAGTAAAAGTCTTCTTAACTTAGAGCTGTCCCTGTCCGGAGAACGTCGGATACGAAGACGAAATGTTCACTGAAGAATACCTTGTATGTTCAGCATGATCTAAATTCCACATTCTCTCATAGATCGCCGTCTATTGTGACTATCACTGGAAGAATTGCGTAGCGGACTGCGACCCTGGAAGGGACGGTACGTCTAGAAAAATACACAAGGTCGGTCTTATCCTTTCTGGACATATGAGTGTACGGAAGGAGAAGAACTCTTTCTGAATACACGACGACGGCTAGTCGATTGGCTTGATAGGTAAGTGCTCGGAGAATAAACCACAGAAGGAGATGGTGACGACCCGACGTTTAACCGATGGAGTATTGGGTGAATAATTTCTATCTGAAGAACCACGGTGGCGACCCGACGGTTGAATCGGGCTGAGGAACGGTTGAAGATTCACACCGGAGAACTAAGGAGAAGGCCAGAAGATAGAACTAGGACGGACGGGCAGACCGGAAACAAATGAAGTCTTGGAAGTAAGTGGAGAAAGATATCCCTTTAGTTATAAACTTCCGCATCAACAACTAACTTTCTTCGGAGCCAAGGAGGGTAGTCTGTCAATCATCGAAGGAATATCTAACTCCACTATCACCATACAAAGTCTCAGGTTCCTCTAAAATACCAGTAACACGTCTGTATACTATGGGAAAACATCACGCGGCCCTTGCAGTAACGGATTGAGTTAAACCACGGGACGTGATGCCCGGCCGTCAAGAGGATTAGAGCTGGACTATAGGAATTATCATTTTCATCAATTACTTCTATATCATCATCACGCAAGGCCACTGATCCACTAGGTAATCTGCGTGTCTTACGAGTACAATCGGTACAGCGTATCATAACTTTATCCGCATCATTAGGTCTTACAAGGCGCTGAGTTCATTCAACCGCCGCCACGGGCGTCGACCTCAGTTCTTTACCAACGGCCAACACCAGCGGACACCGGTGGGACTGAGCGTGGTACTGTCACACCACGGATATAAGTGCCAGACTGACTTCTCAAATATTGTGAATCATCACAGAACTGAGGCAGAAGTTCTTCGCGTTGACAGAGCAATGCCCACGGGACACCCCCCGCGTGGATAACTGAGCACGTAGAGCCCCGAAAACTGCAATAAGCCAAGGCTGGATTTATTCGTATTTTGTTTGTAAATTGGGCGGCACCGTCGGGACTACTCAAACCGTTGTAATCTTCAAGTAACCATGAATGGAAGGTGTAGATTGACCAGCCAGTCGGAAATCATCACTTAATCCACCCGAGTTACATCAATCAGGCCCTTTCTCTTCATTAAATGAGGGGTGGCTTGGACGAACTTGCCCTATAAACTGTTTAATAGCTCTGCAGCCACTGTAGTTAATAACGACTTGGAAGCTGAATCCAAGTAGAAACTTGACTGCTCTCGAAGTTGACTTGGTGAGGTGGAACAAGGTAGAAGCTTCACCGGCGGACGACCCGGAGGGAGATGGCCCGAACGGAGATGGAGCCGTTTTGAGCCTTGGCCCTTTTGTATCTTTAATTTCGATCCAAATACACTTCCAAATTCATCAAAGAATTTCAGTATCTCCAATTCTGACCACCCCTTCGTGCTATTCAAGGTCTCTCTCTTGAACATTTTTACACCTCAACACAGTTCATCGGGTCCTTGTCTTTCTAGTAGGAAACTCCTTACATCTAGGACATCTTCGTAGTGGCCCGGTGTACTTGGGTGGAGTAATTCATCATTACTGTCAACATCAAAGACAGACTGTTATACTGTAATGGTTGTTAGATACGAGTAAAAAACCCGCGCGGAGAATCGGGAGTTCCAAAAGGGTAGACAGAATAAGGCCAAGGAGACCAGACGGACGACAGAAGAAGACACAGGAACCTCCCCCCCAAAAAAAAATTTTGAGAAAAAATTTTGAAGATTCATCGCACGAGCTGGAGTACACTGTGAGATACACAAAAGAACATGGTTGCCACCGACGAGGCTATCAAACAAAGGGCGAAGAGCAACGTAACAAATGCAGGGAGCAGACACGACCACAGGGGACAAATCCCCAACATGTGGACTACATAGGGGGAGCTTAAACTGGCCAAGGAATAAAGGGCCCACTTAAATGAACACAGTAAGAGCAGCGCGAAACAAAAGGCCTGAAGGCTAGCGGGGCAACCATGTGAATTAGGGATAATACATAATATATATCTGATACTTAAGTTAACAGCTCCGGAATCTGCTCCTGAAACATCTTTCAGAATCTGCTCCGGAGAATCTTCCGAAACCAAATAGAGAAAACTTCAACTGCATCAACCCAGTCAGCATCCAAAACTCCGATGACCCGTAGAAGAAGTAGATGTTTATCAGTATGATATAATAAAAAATCGCCAATAAATCGGCGATTAATGGGGAAAATATTATGTTTAAAAGCCAGTAAAAATTTTCACAGGGTGCCCCACTGAGACACAAAAAGAGCAAAGGATTCTGGTGCCAGTGACATCAAGGATGGGCGTACCGATACTAGCATGGGACCGCTACTAGGTATGGGCGCACCGAAATTTTTAATGTGGCAATAGGGGTGTCTCCAGGCTTTTTGAGCACAAAAAATGCACTAGTTGGATCATTTCGTAATGTATAAAATGGATGAAATAGAAAGCCGGGATTAGCACATATACAATAGCAATGGTCTGTGAGCTGATGACTACTTACTTTTCAAGTTTGATAATTGCATCCTTGGCTTATCACCCTGTTGTATTCAAGTAACTTTCTGCTTTATAAGCTTTGACTGTTCACAAATGAATAGTCAAGGCAGACATCTTGTTCTGCACCATCAAAGTATGTCAAATGTGCAATTGGTTGCTTAATTCGGTCCCTGACTATACAACATCCTGTACAAATAATGTCTCACTAAAACTATGCAAATTAATAACCAAAAAAAAACACAGTTAACCATTCAGCCAAAATTTTCACATCTTTTTAATAAACATCTGTGCTTGAGACACACTGCATAGTGAGAAAATATTGTAATTTATTCATCTAAAACCCATTCTAGAATTATCTTCACACTAAAAATATCAATATAAGTATCACTGTATAATATAACTCAGAGCCCCAATTTTAAGCTCTAACTGACCTTTTATTTTGCTGTGCTTTATGATATTCCAACAAAGTCTCACAGAAATGTCTTCCAAGATCTTCAAAGTCAGATGTGTTGAAGTGATGTGGCATATCAATACTGAAATACAAACAATATAATACAATCAATTTGTAAGCATGTTCCAAATTTTGAATATTTATTCATTATAGATGTTATCTGTACTCTCTCCAATCTTCCATAGTGTTGTATATATTGCTGTCTACCTGGAGAACTAAGTAGTTTAAATTTCAAACTTCCATAGTGGTTTTCACACAGCCAAAGTCTAAAGTCCAGATGACCTTCAGTTGAATTGTTTCATTTTCATATGGGCTCAACTGGGTTTTCAATTGGGTTTTTAAAATCCAGCTTGGCCCAAAGTGCTTTTGACACCCAGTTATCACAGTTCAACTTAGTTGAAACTATAGTTTAAGTCAGGAAAACCAGTTTAAATCAAGATAAAGAGCAAAATTTCGGTATTAAACCCAGCTGAAATAAAAAGTTAAACCAAGTTGCACATAATTAACTGAGTTTAACTGATATTTAGATTGAATTCATACTTAAGCTTGTTCAAACCCACACCCTTTCAAACAAGCAGTAATATTACTCATAATCATCAAAGTTTCAAGGACTTTCTCCTCCTCCCCCCGTCAAGTTAGCATGATTTTTTTGTACAGCACATACTAGTTCGCGGTGCAACATAAAAGTTGGTTTTGAGAATACAATCAGTTGAATGAAGACCTCTCAGTTTGTATTTAATTAACACATTTGTACTCTTATGGTTAATTATTAATTACATGAATTTATTCAAATTGTGAGCGAGTTATAGTAAACTTATTATAGAGTTTACAACGAGTTATGTCCATTGATGCCAAAGCAAAATCAATGACATAAAAAAGTTCTTACGGCAAACTCTGAACTTTTTACGCAGATCCAATTCTGGATGCTGGCTAGAACATCATTAATAAAGTAATTCTTAAAAGTGCCTTTAATAATCCTCATACTTTACATTACAACTCATAAATCAATTGAATATTTTAACATAACACAATTTGGGAAACAAAGTATATGTACACCTTTCCATATTCTTGGTGCCACAGAAGGTAGTCCATTGTGAAGCTGTGGGCTTTAATGTTTCATCTGACCACATGACGACACGGGCCAGGGCTTCTTTGCACCGTTGCATCGGAACTACAGCCTCTGAATGAAAACTTGTCAGGTGCCTGGGAATGTCAACAAGAAAGTGCTGCACTCGACACTTGCAAATGTTTAGTCAAAAACACATATGTTTATAAATCATATACTGAGGCCTGATTTCCTTCCACATGTGATGAAAATATGCATTCCCTTCTGAGAAGTGGAATGCCCAAATGACCTATGTGTTAGCCACCCTAAAAGATTAAATGGTCTCGACCAGTGACCCAAGGTCACACCTTGTAGACCAATTGCTCTTTACAAATTCCGTTATGGCTCGGAGCCACACGGACGTACGCACATTATTCATTTTTGTGGGAGGGCCTGAAGCGGGAAGTCAAATATTGGAAAGGGAAATCCGGCCGCAGTTATATGATTTATAAAACAAATTGTGTTTTGCTCAATCATTACCAATGAGCTGTGATTTCCTTTTCACCAATGTTGACTGAAATATATGCATAACCCCCGTTGAATGAATTATTTCAATCACACCAGAGTGGCTCACTCAAGTGGAGGTGGAGCATGATATCTCAGGGCGGTCAAAAGGATGTAGCCAGAGGCGAGAAATGAACACTAACATAAAGAAAAAATATGTTAAGTTGACCTTAAAGGCAATAACATAAAATCGGGGACATTGAATGCTCACCTGACATAAGGAATACTCCGGGGTGAGCGTCATAGTCGGCAACGGTTGGGAGACTTTATGTATGTAGTTGAATTTTAGTGTTGTTTCTGCAGGAGTTCTGCAATGTTCTCTTGTGGAGTTTCTATGTTTCGATAGTACACCGACAAAAACGTAGTGGGGGCCCTCCACGGACACGCTTCGCAGATATCGCAATGCTGATCCCGCGGTCCAAATAAGCCCAAGATGAGTGATATTAAGACGGAATGGGCTCGAGCCTGAGAAGCTCCAATCACCGCGTTGGAGTCATTAATTAAGCGCTTATCCGTCTAGCAATCGTCGCCTTAGACGCGGACCCGTGGGGGGTATGCATGGTAGAAACAACGGAAATCTTAGAGCCCCTGAGGGGTTCAGTTTTACGTTTATAGTAACTCAAGGGCTCGGCGGGAAACAACAGGCGATCTCCCGCACATAAGAGTGACATGCAATTTCGGTTTGTAAGATAATTGTCGAGTGTCGGAATGATGGATGATGTTCTGGCCAGAAAAATCCGGCCTAAACAATGTTGACCCTGTCCCGGCAGAAGTCCAATGCAGAGATAGAAAGTTTTTAATCTCTGAAACTCGTATACGGAGGCGAGAGCGACAGGAAGGCGTTCTTAATGGTATGGACATGTTTTAGTGAGCATCAGCCATTGGTTTGAAAGGCGGCTTCACTAAGTAGTCTAAGACAGTATTATGGTCCCAGGGTGGGACCACCTTCCTGGCGGGGGGTCGTGTATTAAACATCCACTCTAGAAGGAGCCGGACGATCCATCATTCATTAATGGTCGATTCATCATCAAAACCTCTATGAATCGCTAAGATAGCAGACTTACAGTTCCGGGGACTGTCGAACATTCAAGTACGCTATCAAAGCGATCGGAAGTCAGCGACCTCTGCTACAGATGCCCGAGTCGCAGAGACAGTCTTTTCACTCACACCCAGCGGAAGGAGCGGCCAAAGTCGCGTACTGTAAACGTCCAGGGTAGATCTTCTTCTTACCGATATGAGCGAGGCAGCCCTCTGTGAAAAAGGCCCGAATCTCGGCATCGTTGCCGTATAATGGCCATGCAGTCAACGGCTAGATGTTCCAGCGACCGGTGGCGCTCCCCGTCCGAGAAGTGACTATTAGATCCGGACGGATCGGTCGACGCAGCGGCGGGCCGCCAAGCGATCCACCCTCGGACGAAACCACAAGGTTTTGGCCAAAATGGAGCTATGAGGATCACACGGCAAGCTCCCGCCCCAATTTTTCGAAACTTACATGTGTCGGATCGGCATTGGTGGGAAGGAATAGGCTGTGCACCCCGACAGTCATAGGCCAGAGCGTTGACTGCGTACGCACCCGTGTCGTGACACCATGCTATGATACGCATGGCGTCTCGACACAGGGACCGGGAACGAGTCCCGCCCGGTTTGTTGATGTAGGCCACCACGGTGGAGTTGTCGGACTGTACCGGACACTGAGGCGAGTCACCATCGCCTTGAAGTGAGCTAGAGTGCGTCTACTGCCCAAAATTCGAGGCGATTGACATGGGCCAGAGCCTCGGTCTGGGCCCACGTCTCCGAGGTACTGAGGTCTAGGGTAAACCCCCCAACCCGACTCGACGCGTCCATCGTGATTACTACATGACAGGCGGGGGGAATGAAATTCCCCGAGTCAGTTGGGGCGGTGAGACCACCATGCCAGGTGCTCCCAGGATCTCCCCTTCTACTCTTGTACCCACCAATCACACGTGTTTAGGGGATCGGTAGGGAGTATGGGGGGGAAGGGCATTCGGCAGTAATGCTCGTCCGGGTGGCAATTAAAGAATCCTCATGTGGAAAGCGACAGTTACGGAACAAGATCGACGAGAACTGGCCATCAAGACTCGAAGGCGAAGCCAGTCTCGAGCGGGGGCCGAACTGAGTAAGCGGTTCTAATGACAACCTCCACCCGCTCGACGTCGGTTCGGCACGCCCGGAGCAGTTGCCGCGTGCCACACAGATACCTAGGTCTTGGACGGGGTTAGGATCGATTTGTCGAAGTTGACAATAAAGCCCAGCCTCCGCACGATCTGAATGGTACGACTGACCATTCGGAAGTCGAACGGGGGCGCGCCTAGAATTAGCCAGAGTCCAGGTACTGAAGAGGTTTGCCCACTCTTGCCTGAGGAAGGCGCCCACTTCCCGGGGTAACGAATGTGAAGACACTGGGAGAGGTGGATAGACTGAAGGGGTGACACGTCCACTCGTACGAATGGCCTGGATTTGAAATCTGAGCCAGCGACGGTCCGATTGTGCGACTGGGACGTGTAGGTAGGGTCTTTCAGGTCCAGAGAAGATGCCCAGCTCCCCTTCAAAGGACAGCGCAGGATCGACGTGAGAGGTTTCCATCCGGAACTTTTTTCGGCCTTGATGAATTGATTCAGAGGTTTCAAGTTTCAGGATGGACGCCAAATCCAGGTCGTCTTGGGAGCCCAAGAAGAACGTCGACCAAAACCCCCTTGGTGAACGGGGGGGTCGACGGGGGAAATGGCACCCTTCGCCAAGAGGGGCGAGACTTCTGCAGAAGAACCTTGGGTCTTCGGCTCCCCCGGAAGCGGGATGGGTCTCGGGCCGGCAGTCACGGGGTGTCACGGTGAATTCGATTCGATACCCCCCGTCCACCACGCTCAGCAACTCAAGAGTTGCGGGAAGAAATGGCTGGCCATTCACGCACGTAAGAAGACAAGCGGCCGCCCACCGGAGGTGGAAGGGCTCCCTCCCGAGGGAGCGACCGGGGCCGCCGTGCCCTCAGGACTTAGACCCTTTCCCCTGCCCAGGCGCCTTGTTTTGGGAGGGGGACGAGTCTTAGTCCGGCCCCGCCCCCCCCCCCCCCCCCCCCCGACTTTTGAGAAGAAGTTGCCGGGGCTGCGGACTTCTTGGGTTGCTGAGGCCGTGTCGGCTTCGCCTGATTGGCGGCACGGCTAGAAGAAGAGGAGCAAGAGCGCTTCTTCTGCTTCTTAGCCGAAGACCTCCCTGAGGAGATCTGCGCTGAAGTCCCTTGAGCGCCTGCTCTGACTTACACGCTCAGTGAGGCAAGAAGGGAATCACTGAATGAGCCTCCGAAGAGGGACATCGCATGACTCCGGCTTGGTTTTGGAAACCTCCGATGCAAGATCGGAGCTCAGGGTGCGCAGAAGTAAAGCAGGCGTTCTCAGTCACAGGAAGCTGAGGCGGGAAGCGGCAGGGACATTGAGACCTTTGTCTGCCTCGTCACTAGGGATGCTAGGACGGTTAAAGGCGTCAGAGGCCCCGAGGAGGCAGCCCCACCCTCGCCCAAACGAGGACCTGAGCATTTGTGGGCGAGGACCATAGAAAAAGCCCATAGACGTATGCCAGAGGTCAACGCTAGGTCTAGGTGTCTCAACTGTTCCTCCCCGAAGGGGAGAATGCAGTCGGGACAGCCTGCCGTTGGCAAATTGGAAGTAGGTCAAGATCTATGGTCGAGACTCAGGAAGGAGTTGAAATCTCCTTCGGTAGTACTCAACGACCTGGCGAAAGATTTCACTGGGTACGAAGAGAGCTTCTGAGGAACCTCCCAGGAACCCTTCCCCAACAGACCAACGTTCAGTCGGAGCGTCAATGCTTGGACACGTTCCGGAGGGAGGATGGTCGGAAGCCCAGATTGAGCTGGCCCTCCTCCGCACACGCTCCGGCGCGCAAGGCAGCCAAGACTTTCAGCCGCCTTACGCAGCACTGAGGGGTAGACGCGGGTAGAGAGTCCACCTCCTACTGCTCCGAAGCTGCCGCAGCAGAGACGACTGCGACGGATCATCACCATGTGAGTCTCCTCAGAGTCAGAGTCTCTCTCACTAGCGCTGGCCTCGAGGACGTTCGGAGGTTGCGGCCGGTAAGAGTCCTGAGAGGACGGTGGGCAGAAGCGTGGAGGCGGTGGGACAGGTGGGCAACTTGGCGCTAGGTAAAGATCAGGTCGGAGTACTCAGGAAGGAGTTGAAGTCTCCCTCGGTAGTTCTTAACGACCTGGCGAAAGTTTTCAACGGTACGAAGAGAGCTTCGAGGAACCTCCCAGGAACGTCCACAAAAGACCAAGGTCTGTGGGAAGCGTCAATGCGTGGACACGTTCCGGAGGGAGGATGGGGAAGCCAGATTGAGCTGTCCCTCCTCCGCCGCACACCGCTCCGGCGCGCAAGGCAGGCCAAGACTTTGAGCCGCCCTACGCAGCACGTGAGGGGTGCACGCGGGTAGAAGAGTCCACCTCCTCCTGCTCCGAAGATGCCGAAGGGATCGAGACGACTGCGAAGGATCACCCCATGTGCGTCTCATCAGAGTTCAGAGGCTCTCTCACTAGCTCTGGCCTCCCGCGACGTGGATGTCGCGGCCGGTACGAGTCCTGAGAGGACGGTGCGGCAGAAGCAGATGGAGGCGGGGGCCAGGTACCGCCCACGGGCGGCAGGCACCGGGGCCACCGCAGGGGACCAGGCCAACTGGCGTAGGCTGGGCCGTAGGAGCCACAAGGCTCGACTGCACCAGCCGACCCTGACGAGGGTACAGGCCGCGAGAAAGGTGTGGGGACGGCACCCCAAGGCCCAGGTACGTTCGCCGTTGGGTATTGGAAGGGTACCAGCCATGCCCAGGCCCGGGTACCCAGGGCTGTACCACCGCAGCATGGTCACAACCAGAACGGTGACGAGCGCTTGCAGCAGCGGCGCAAAGCCGACCACAATCGAAAGCGGGTCAGAAGCCGCCCGAAACACGGTGTGGCCTATTTAGAAAGGTAACGGGGCTCCCGCAAGCGGGAGGAGCCACTGGTGGAAAGAACATACCCGACTGCCTACACTCAGCAGTCAAGCCCGACTGGGGTGGGTAAGCCAAGTACGGGACGAGCGTATAACCTGTAAGGTCGGCTGCGGCGGGTACTGTGTCACCGCAGGGGCAGGCCACGAAGGTTGCCCCGCAGGGACGCCAGCGGCAGGGGCACCCACCGGGTACCCGTCGTAGGCGGACCCCTACGCCGGGAAAGGTGCAGATACCCGGCACCCGGAACGCAGCAGGCGTACCGTTGTAGCGGCCGGAGCCGACCGAGTCAGTGGGGGCATCGCGGGGGCAGACCGGCGGAGCACCACTCGCCACGCCAATGCCCGAAGGGCCAGGTACAGCGTCGGAGCCACTGAGGTGGCACTGCATAGCTAGCCAGGTAAGCCACGCAGGGTGCAGTGAGCGAGTCAACACTGCGGCGCTTCCCGCCAAGGGACACCAAAGCCAACGCCCCGGGGTTTGCCGGAAAAAACCCCATTGTTTTGTACACCGGGGCGTTGCTTGCGTGCTCGGCCTACCGTGGTCGAGCGGTGTGCGGCGCGCGCAGGTTTCCTTCACTCACTTACCGCACCACTGATGTATCACTCCCCCCTTCTCTCCCTTTGGCAACCTGTATACACCATATGCCTACTGGCACATAGACAACAGCGGCGTGGATTAAACTCCACTTGGCTTTACGATAGTTTATTTCTTCTTTGGCTACAATCGGCCACTCACCCAATACCGGAACGGCCGCCGTCGACAAATCCCCTGGGAATGGCTTCTGAGCAGACCGCGCTTTAGCCTGCACCGGAAGACAGCCCCTAGGGCCTGTGTGAACCAGGCCGGAGGCCAGCGGACAAGGTGGCATGTTATAGAGACGACCCGAAGTCGACCGCGGAATAGGCCGAACATGACGCGGAATAGCCGAAGCACCCACCTTCGGGGGGAACACCCAAGAAGCCGCGGTGCTTTGGAGAACCCCGGACGGAGCCCGACTACCGCCCCCCTCTCCGTGGACGCAACACACAAGAGGCGTACCCGTGTTCAATGGTGGGGCCAATTGAACATCCGACCAGTCCGATACAAAAAGAGGCGCACGGTCGGTGCGGGCTGCACTGCGGGGTTGACACAAAGAGGATGGGGCGTCCATGAATGAAGGATGCGGGGCAAGACACGCAATTGTGCACATAACGGGGAGGTGAGTGTGTGAGCGGCTAGATGACAAGCGTGAGCACCAAAAACCGTAGAAATAGAAAAATTACAAAGCGTGACGTGGAGGACTCCCCAGGACGCAAACGCGGACTAACAAAAACCAACTCGGTAACTGGAGTCACCAACGGTTTTTTAAAGAAATTTTTCAAACACAGTGTTTCGACATCTTTTATGAAATATACCACAAGCATAATAAAATAATCGACACACCCAGCTAAGCAATTATGATCGTAGGCCTTCTACTAAAAATAAACAGACTCACAAATAGCAAAGATCCAAGGCGAAATTGCGGCAATGGCCGCCTTTGTTCCCTTTTCCGCTATACAGATCACATGACCGCAGCGGCGGCAAACAAAACCGGATACACAATAAAAGCTCTCCGGCGGGCGTAAAAGTCTCCGAATTCCGACCAGGGTAGAGTGGCTTTATATCCAATATATAGTCCAATATTATACCAGATAGGTTAGTCGAATAGGAGGAGTATCCGTTTGAGAGACTATCAGTGCCAGTACAAAATCTCAGTTAAAATTTGACTGCAACGAGCGCGAGGCGTCCGTCTTGACGGGCTAGCCAAAAATGGAATTGAGAACGAGCAATGTCGACAGGTTGTGACTGGGGGGATCACTGGTCGAGACCATTTTATCTTTTAGGGGTGCTCTAAAAATGGATTATGGGACATTCCACTTCTTAGAAGGGAAATGCATATATATTTGCAGTAAACATTGGGTAAAGTGAAAATCAGGCTCAGGTACTGATTTACATAACTTGGTTGCACAGAACTCCTTTATAACCTAAAGACTTCTGTCAAACTTTCTCTGAATTTTGGACATTTTTATCACAAAATTCAGCAAAAAAGTGAACATTTGCCCTTTTTGGGAATTTGGGGCTTGACTAAATCCCCCCCTCCCATGAAATTCTGCTTTGTGTAATTCTCATATTCAGCATGACATCACACCTTGGTTTAACTTGTAGTGTTGTAAGTGAAGGTTACTATATAAATAATAGACAACAAAAACTTGCACTGCATAGCAACACAGTCCTTGCATGAAATAATACACAACATGTTATCTGCATTCAGAACAGAAAGTAGCACACCACCTAAGATATCTTGCCCATGCCAAGAGACACTTTTAGTGTTTTTTTCATAAGACGCACACCAGGATCAAGGAATCCCTAAAAACAGAATGGTAAAATGGCCTTGTTTTGTTTCGTTTTTGTTATGGGTGTGCTGTTCTGATGCCTTTGTCAACATGTTAGCATAGGAAGAGCAATTTGTCCCCAAATTTTTGGATTTACAACCTTTTTTGTGCTGCTTCTACAAGCTTTTTGGAACTACCGAGTGCAGAATTTCTCCCAAATGGCTGTGATTCCTGGGTGCTCAGCTAGTGGAAAATTGAGCCAGTTTCCACCCTCAAAATGGCTTTTTATCTGGTGGCTATGATAATCACCTGAAAGAAAATGTATGCTTTGATGGACTCTCCGTGTTTTAAAGACCAGAAAATTATGATTTTCCACGTACCCCTTAACACAGTAAAGCATAGGCAGCATATTTAGTGGTGTGCACCCAGAATTTCCCAGGTGCAGTTAACTTTACTAGACCCATTATTTTGCAACCTGAAATGACTGCAATGTATAAGTTTGTGGGTCTACCAGGACTTTTTGGAACGCATTAGTTGCTTTAGACAAGTTTCTAAGTGCCTCTGGCCTTAAAAAGTACCTTGGATGTGAAACATGAACAACTGCAAACCCTGATTCAGAGTGAAAGGGTATTCTGCAGATATACTCTGACAGAATCTGAATTCATTATTTCACTGCTCAAGAAAAGTAAAAACACTTAATTTCCCTATAGCATGTGAACTTTCACTGGAGAATTTTAGTATTCTGCCAACCCCTATGAACTCGGCAGTGTTAACAGAATAAACCATATGTTAAAGATGAGGAACTTAAGTGGTGGCAGAATACTGAACTCATTCCCTTTCATTTCACTTATAATAGAAGTAAGCATGCTAAAGGGAATGCTTCAATAGTACATATATTTTATTTGAACCAAATGCTTAATTATTTCAAACAATTACAAGATTGTGCTCATACCATTTGAGACATAAGCCATGGGAATAGACGTTGGTAAAGAAAACTGGCCGCATCTCCCTCCTTGCTTTGTGGATCACACCCATAGATGAATACATTGTGTTTACGACTGTGACCATGCAGATCACAATACACCACGACCTGCATCAAAAGAACAGAATGGCATTTGAAAAATACAGCAACTTGAGAGATCCCCCTGGCAAGATGGCGATATGGAACATGACCTCAGATGACCTTTGACCTAAGTCCATGACCTTTGACATCATCCACATATGAAACATATGAAGAAACCCCTATTGAACCTTAACCCCAAGTCTGGTTGAAATCAGACTTTCAACTTTTCTTTGAAGACCTTGTTATGACGTCTCGTAGACGTCTAAGGTCAGAAATACCTTTCAAACACAAATAAATGAGCCTTGTGCACAAATGATCTAAATTATATATAATAAACAGTTTTAATGATCTTTACTTGATTTGGTTCAAGAATTTGGTATGTCCAAAACAAAATTACATATACACAATTAGTTAAGATTACTTATGGTTTACTAGTGTCCTGTGTTGAAAGCGTTGCAGTTCAAAAAAAAAAAAAAAAAAAATATTCCCCTTTCTCTCTTTTATAGTAAACAAAATACTTGTCCTGTGAGAAATCTTTTCTCAAATAAAATTGAGAAAATAATATTTTTAAAAGTTTAATCAGAAAAATGGAGGCCATATAACAACCTGAAAAGTGAAAACCTAACCAAACTGGAACACACACACGCATACAACGAAAACCTAACCAAACTGGAACACACACACACACATACATACACATACAGACATGCATGCTCTTGCAAATTCCCCCTTCTGCTTTTCAAGCCAGGGGGATAAAAATAAAGCAGTACAGTTTGCCCTAAATTAGATTTCTACCCCTGTGGATGACAAAACCTCTTCAAAAGTGGTTATGTTTTTCAGGCTTCAATTTGAACACTGTTGAAAATAAATTCAAGTTAAACATCTGCATTTTTTCACTTACTCTTACATAGTCCTTCATCTTAATCAGTTTATTTGTTGTGAGTTAGTGTCCCAGGGAGGTCAGTAGGAGCATGTGTAACAGTCTAGAACCCTCATTAACCCTCACTCACACTTCTGCAGTTTTTAGACCCCCACTGTTTGAGTATGATTCAGGTCTTAAGTCCCTCACCTTGTCCCCAAACTCCTAAAAATTATAGCCAAAAGTTTTTAAAAATGTTTCTTCAGCTCTGCCTCTAATGTGCCCCAAATTTCAGTTATGAAGACTATCAAATTGGTTCAGAAGACCAAACGTTCACAAAAAATCAGCTCCCAAGCCTTCAAAGTTCAGCGCTTCACACCATACACCACAGAAGTTGAGTGCCCCCGGATGAGTTTGGTGGGAAGTGTGAGTGGGTATGCATGAGTGGGTATGTATGTGTGTGTGTACATATGTGCACATCAAAATATGACTTGGGCAAAGCTGATACTAAGCTAGCTTTTGTTTTCTGATATATGGCACCATGAGTATGATAACAGGGTCTGTTTCTAAACATGTAACAAGGGGCTACAAGCATGCTAGAACAACCACATTATGTAACCCACATATGCACATAACTATCCACTGCTTTCAAGCATTCTCATATACTTTCCTCTTCATAACTTATAATACATTATCATGGAAGCTGGTCAATTTACGACAGACAAAGTACTGTATGAATTATGTTCATTAGTTGTCTCCAATGAAATTTACCCATTTTTATGAGTACAAACTCTTTTTGTTTATTTTACCCATGAAGACAACTACCCCCTGCTTTTTTCAGGATCTCAGTCATTTGGCATACCTCCCTATCATCCAGTGTGTCATGCAGCATATTCTTCAAGTGCCAAATTGTTGGGAAAGACTCCTTCTTGGGGTGGCGATAGTTACGATTCAGATCCCTGGCTGCCAAGGAGCACCGGTAATTCCCTACGATGACACCGTCAGGGTTCAACATGGGGATTATCTTGAAGATGAATAACTCTCTCAATTGCTGTACATGGATATTTAAAAGTTAAAATGGAAAAGGGAACGCTATGAAGATAGTTATATGTTACAGAGACATACAACTCTGATTATCTTGAGCCTAAATTTATCACCACTATGATTGCTTTAAGATTTCAGTACCATTACACAATATACAGAAATTTACACAATATACAGAAATTTACACAATATACATACATTTATTTTGCATGTGAATCTGTTTCAAAAACACTTCGCACATTTTTGTTATGATGGATCAAACGAACGTACAACACAGTCCCTCTATTTATATTCTATAACAGGGGTTCTCAACTATTTTTGCTCTCGGGCCCTGGCGGGCGGTATCCTTCAAATAGTCATGCTCGCGGGCCAGTTGCACCCTCTCTTGCATGTTTGCTGTATATGTCAAAACTTGGTTCAAGGGCCAACCACCAAAGATTCGCGGGCCGGATCTGGCCCGCGGGACGCCTGTTGAGAACCCCTTACCTATAATAACTTTCATACCCTTTAACTCAAGAGCATGAGGAGCATGTTTTAAAAAGGCTTTGAGTTTTATGTTGGTGGGTTTGATGAAGAGGGGCCGACCAAATAGGACATGGAGGAAGCAAGTGGGAGGAGAGTAGAGGTTGGGTTGGGATGGGGGACTCATTGAATCGGGTGAAGTTGGAGGGCTGGTGTAAGGGCGATTGCTACGAATGTGAGGTAAATCCGGCCACCCCCGGTTTGCGGGGACAAAACCGATTTAAAAACTTTGGTTTACTACTACTACTACCTAATTACCCTTCACCAATTTGGCATCATGAAATCTCATTTCACCAACTTTTTTTAAAGAAATTTGTGCCAATACATGAAATGACTGTGTAATTGCAACAACAATCGTCTGGAATGTTTTTGCATATCTGATATGCAAAGTTTCAACATCAAAAGCATGGATCATGCAATGGTCTATTGTCCTTGTGAGATAATCAGAACACGACTTTTTCTTCTGGGTAATAGTTCCATATGTACCCCCCCCCTTTCAATTTCTACAGGAAACAAATTCTTTCTATTTATGACCTTACACTAACAAATACCTTACCCTAGGCCAAAAATATAAAAAAATAATTTGTTACTGTATAACTTCAAAGGGGAGGGGTGCATATGGAACTCTTGTCCTTTTCTGTAACCACAGTTCATTTTACCATAGCCTACCTTAGCAATTGGGTCTGAGCTTGTGATGAAGTCTAGCAATCCTTTCATCATCCAACTAGCATTAGTCTCTCCCGGATGCACTCTTGCTGATACTATAATGGGCTTTCTTATCTCAAGATGATTGTGTTTCTCTGAAAAAAAATATCCAATGTAACCCTTATAAATTTAGCATAAAAACTCCATAGAGAAATTCATTTGATGTTCAAATGCCCACGTTTATCAAAATTTTTCAGTCTGTTCTGTCTTTTTTTGTTCTAATATATATTTTTTACCTGGACCAACTATTCTTATCATAAATTCAAGATAAAACTCCCAGAATTTGTAGCCTTTTCTATTCAGACTATAGGAAGCACAGTGCACCAAAAATGTCTGTTATCAAAACTGCCGACATTCAAATAAACAGCCTTTTGTATGTACGCTCATAATTCCTTACTTTACAATGTCTCCCTTAAGGACTAACAAAATTAAAGGTGCATTCTATGATTCTAGCATCTTCGCTATGGTTTGGGGATTACTACATACACTTGAGAACAGCTTATTCCCAAAATTTCAGTTGATTCTCAAAGTGCATTATCAGTGTTATACAAATATTTGTATTCCAGTGTCCTCATATGCCACTGTTGCAGTAATTTCTGTGACAGTAATCGGACATTGAAATCCAACTTCTACAGAGATGACCGAAATCTGCATGTTGCCTTCTGAAAAAAGGTGTAGCCATTTAAATACTCTCAGGGTTTGACTGGCTACCCATGATTCCAAACAGTGTATTGTGCCTTATTGCGTAATACACATGGTATGTACTGGACTGCCGAATTCATTTAGTCAGGTACGTTAACAAAATGATGCGGACAGCCCGGACAAAGCACCACATTTTTTTTTGGTACTTCCTAATGACATAAATAATGAATTTAGAAGGGGAGCCCAAATATCGGAGAATTATGTAGGCAGCTAGGGAGCGTTTTTTCAAAATGGCCGCCAAAATACTCATAGAATGGCCGATTATGGTTATTGTTGTCCCTAAGAGCACTAATTAATTACAATTAAAATATTTCTGTAGTAATTGGACATTGAGGTCATTGACCTATGTTCCATTGCTTAGTAGGATATCGTTACTGAGGGCGCTGTAATTCAAAATGGCCGCCAAAATTCATTACAATGAGGTACTGACACTAACATCATATTAGTCATTGCGACATATTGAGTTGCACAAAAAATTTCAAACACACTGATGTGTGTAAAGCACATTGAAATGAGTATTGCCTTTAATACATATGGCTAATGTGAAAACAGTCATAAAAAAAACAAAGGTCTGTTCCAGTTTGCTATTTTGCACCCACACTTGCCACTGCAACCACGTTTAACTCTACACCTGCACTTTACAAGTTCACTGCAAGCTTTGGATGAAACAGGAAGGGTAATCCAGATGGGAATCCAATGTTTTATTTTCCCCGCCTGTGTCCTACCCCCATCCCTCAGGGTGATGAGTGTGTTGCTTGGTGCCATCACGTGGGTCCAGATACCAGCCTGGAGGTGACACTCTTTATATTATGTTGTAGTAGATCATCCCTGGGTGGGAGGAATTGGTCCTTCCATGGACGTGTTTTCTTTTGACAGAACAACTCCCTCCTAATTGCCTCACACTGATAGTCTCAATGTTACTAGCCTGTTCATAAAGTGTGCTACAATTCATAGCGTTCCAATACGAATTCCTGATCCCTGAAGAAAAAGGGTTGGGTGCCATGTAAGTAAAAGCTTGGTTACATCAGGGTAACAATTCCAGGCTTCCCACGCTAATTTCTTTCCCCTACGGAAAGAAGGCTGATGTAGTGTCCGAGCCATTGAAACTGTGAAATACAGGAGGGCTAGAGATCTGTTTTACCAAAAGCATTGAAGATGTTATTAACATGGTAGTATGAAAAATGTTTGCTAGTTACCAAAAGCACCCAGATGTCTGCTGGCTGGATTCAATTGAGTAGATGGTGTCATTTACCATAGCTCACCAAACATGTCCACAGTGCGTACGTTGGCTCATTAGTAGAACGCATTTTCTAAAGCATCCTGTAGATGAATTAGTAATCGTGCATCGGCTTCCTCGTGATCGCACTTCGGACATTTGGTGGTTGATACCTGTGCCGACTGCAGAAGTGCCAGATGTAATGAATCTCTTTCCCATTGGGCATCCAATGTAGTAGTAGTATTCATTTATCAATACAATCCTATCGTACGTTACAGAAATGATAAGACAGTATATGATATATAATACATAATACATGAGAATCAGTTTAGAAACTGTACAAGACGAACAGGGCGGAATATATTGCTAGACCAGTAATGGACAACCCGATAGGGCTTATAGTTACTAACTGGGCCCCTGTGAATCCATAAAGTAAAATTATATTCAATTACATATTACAAAATTACAATAAGACACAAGTCATGGGTGATGTATAAAATTACATAGGTAATTATACATAACAAGAAAACAACAATAGATTAACCTAAACACAACTTAACGGGAATACAGGATACAGGAATTGACAAGAAAGAGCAGACTTTTCACATATCCTGCTGAGGTATGTAATACAATAGCATAAGAGGAAGCAGAGGATGAAAAGGTAGCGTTGACCGACGAAGTAAGTGGAGAAGAGAAAGAATGAGATGAATAATGAAGTGAGGAGAGAAATCAGACACGGGAGTAATTTAATAATAATTGTACTGGTTGAAATGAAACGTTTTTTTCAGTTAGAGCTTTGAAAGTATTTTGTTTTGTAATTGTTGTGATGTATTCTGATATCATTCCAAAGTTTGTGCGCCGTGATCTGAATAAAGTGCTTTTCAGAGGTAGATTTGGGAGGGGAAGATGAAGTTTGTCATCTTGTCTGGTGTTATCGCGTGATTTGTCGTTTGTTGGAAAGTATTGCTGCAGTTCGGAGGTAACTGATGTTGTGATTAGTCAACTTAAAGAGCGCGGTTTGAAGTTGGTTGATGTGTTCTAAATTAAGTGGTTTTTCAGGAGTGAAAATGGCAAATTGTGAGTTCTGGGGGTGAGATTGTGATAGTGCGATGTCCCCATTTCTGTGTTATGTTTAGTTTGGTGAGCCGTTAATGATAGTTGGAGGCCCAAATGACTTTTAAAGTCGCTAAGGTATGGTAGAACCTAGGTGTTGTGTAACGTGATTGTAAGGTGTAGTCTGGAAGGGGTGTTTAACTCCGTAGATTGTACCAATTGCGGGAGACGCTTTTGGTAGTGACCAGAGTTTTATGTGTTCGTTCCATGTACGTTTGTCGTCGATTGTAATGCCAAGAAATTTGGTTGAATGTACCTGGGAGATTGTCAGGTTATCTATTGTTAATGTTTTATTGTGATTGGCTGTGTGTCAGAAAAGCAGTATTTAGTTTTTTGAAACATTAGAGAAAGTTTGTTAGCCCCGAAACCAGTCAGTGATTTTTGCGAGTTCATGAAGCATGTTTTTAAAGTGCATTAATTTGAGTTTGAGAGAAAAATGTTTGTGTTCATCTGCAAATAGATTAGTTTTTTGATGTGTTACCAGAGATGTTGGTGATGTCATTCATGTAATTGTAAATGATGAAAAGTAGGGGTCCCAGGATTGAGCCTTGAGGGACACCAACTGTGTATAGGTTTTGATTTATGATGCGATGAAGTGTACGTAGACTGATTGTGAGCGGTAGTACGAATAACTCCTGAACCCTCCGGCTAACTCACGGACACCGTAATGAGAAGCTTTTAAGAAGAATTTTGTGATCCATAGTTGTCGAAGCCTTGGAGAGATCCAGGCAATGCCCCATGTTGGAGTTTATTTTTTAGTGCAGGTGAGTTATTTGTTAGTTCACGGAGTGCCATGTCAGTTGAGCGTTTGGGCCTAAAACCTTATTGTTCATCGACAAGAATGTTGTGCTTATGAAGAATGAAGATAGACGTGTGAACATGATTTTTTCAAGTAAGTTTTGAAAAAGCTGGGAGAACAGAAATGGTCTGTAATTTTGCAATGTTAGTGCTCTTTTTTTTATAATTGAATGACTTTGGCCTAATTTGATGTGAATCTGGAAAAATGTTCCGGTGAGAGTGATTGGTTAAATATGTTCATCAGAGGCGATATGATGTAATCATATGATTTGTTATCAATCCCAGGATCTATATTGGTCGGTACCAGCACTTTTACCAGGTTTTTATTAAGTGGCGAAACAGTTTTGCTTCATCTACAGTAACTGGATTCAGAAATATGGAAGTGCATTGTTGGTTTTTTGGAAGTGTTTGTTAAATGAGTTAATGGAAAGGTGGAATTTTGTTAGCCACGTTTTTGCCCAGGTTAGTGAAGGGATCGTTGAATGCGTTAGCAATGTTAAGCGGGTCAGTTATCTGCTAGCTTATAGGAGTGAAAATGTCAGGGATTTGTTTAGTGGATACCTTCTTACCTAGAATGTGTTGAGGAATGTCCTGTTTGGGTGTGAGATCATTTTTTTAGTTTCTGACTTTGTTCTGTGTTGTGTTTTTTCTTGGCAATTCGAATATTGTGAGTTAATTGGTTTTTGTATTGTTTGTATTGTTGTTTGGTTGCTGGGGGGTTTTTCTGCAGATATGTTTTTAGAGTCTGTGCTTGTGTTTGATTGCCTTGGAAATTGCTGTTGTCATCCAGGGCGTGTTTATGGTTACGATTTTTTAGGGTCTTCTTTGTAGGAATGATTCGTTGTAGCTTCTTATAAGTTGTAATAAGTTGCTGTACGCTATGTTAGGGTCATTTTCTTGAGTATATGTTCCCATGATTCAGTGTTGATTCTACGGTTTAAATTTTTCGAATGTTGTGATCTCTGAAGTCCCGTTTAAGTGATGTTGTTTTTTTGTGTGGCATGCTTATGCTTAAAGATTGTAATGGAGGACTATTGGGAAGTGATCTGTAGTGTCAGTGACAATATCCCTGGTGTGGAGTCTGTGTCATGAGTTGGTGATAAGTTATCAATGAGCGTGGCTGTGTTAAGCGTAATTCTTGTAGGTCTGTTAATTTTAGTGATAATAAGAGGTTGCAAGTGATTTTTTATAAAGTCATTAATTTGTGGATGAGTGGAATAATTGAGAATATTGACTTAAAGGCACCGACAATATTACGTCACGGTTTGGTTTTATTTAGTTCAATGAGAAGCTGCTCGCGAAGCTATTGTTTAAAAATTTTGTATTGTGGTGTTCAGGCATCTGTACATAACTCCGACAGTTTTTGTTATGTGTTTGGGGTCTATTATTGGTGTTAATGGTGAGTTCGTTGAAAAGTGTGTCAAATTCTGGTTCTGGTGTTGTGGTGTGATTTGTCTGAGAGGTGATTTTTTTATGTCAAAGACAAACTCCCCTTCCTCGGCCATTAGTGCTCCTGGAATGTACGTGTAGCCATTAAAGTGAGTTGGTGACTTGGTGTCATAAGGCCCATGTTTCGAAAATTCTAAGACGAGAAAGAGTGTTTTAGGTGATCAAGGTAGTTAGTGATTTCTTCAATGATTTGTGATACTACGGAAGTTGAAATGGATATGGGAAATGAGTCCGTTGCTTGAATGGTTTTATAGTGTTTAAAGCTGTCGTCAGTGTATGCATGAGTCAGAACCATAGTTCTTTGTGGGTGTGGGTGAAGGATGGGGTGTCATATGTTGAATGTATGGGGTCTGTGAGTAACGGATTGATGTCCAAGCGAATTAAGTTTGATGATGTTCAATTTAGTGTTGGTGAAAAATTCGATTAATGATGCGCGAAGTCTTCGTCCTGAAGCTGGTGGTTAAATGGCAGTTCGTATTATAGCAGGGCATGGCATACGAAAAGAATAGGTCAAAGAAAATAATAGCGGGGGGTTATAAGAGATAGAAAAAGAGAGAGAGAATGAGAGAGGAGAGAGAGAAAGAGAGAGTGTGTGTGAGATAGAGAGGGGGAAACTTGAGAGATGGGTTTGGATAGTTAGGTTGAAAAGGAAGAAAGTTAGAAGAGAGCAAATGAAGAAACCGGGTATATAAAAGTGAAACAGTACTATAGACAAGATGTGTTGACAGGTCAGACAAGACCTAAAGCAATACAGCCAAGGACAAGTAAAAACGAATAAGGGGCAAGAAATGACAAATTACAAGGATTATTTTATACAAAAACTTAAGTACGCGATGTACAAGAAAATTACTTAATAGAATTAACAGAACACAGAAAAATCTTCAAGTCTTACAAAAAAAAAAGGGGGGGACAGCTTAATAGCAAAAAATCTTATCTACAGAAAAAGTAAATTTAATGATAACCAGTTGGTTACTAATAACTTTTAAACAAAAATACCAAAAACCAATATGATTGTATTCAGACGTGGATGAGTTACATATTGGTTGAATACAATCATAGCTTGCTACAAAAAACAATCGAAGAAACATGTAACACGCTGCACATGAACCCATGAAGAGCAATACGGAGATGGAGGCGAATATTAACATATTGCAAAGGCAATACAAAAATGAGTGATATCACCATACATTATGAATAAAAGGGGGTGCAGTGAGCTTATAATAATCATGTAAGCCAAGTTAAACAAGGGGTAATAGAACGTGATACTGTAAGACCTAGGGAACTCCCTAATATGGCATACACAGATCATGCAACACAAAATATATTAGCCCACGGCATAAGATTTATACCAACATATGATTATGCAAATTATACAGATAATTATAACTAATGACTAGTAATACTAGAACAAAATGTAGCACCTTCACATTGAAATCTAATGTAGATCAACAAGGGAAGGCAGAAGATGCTGAATGCTAATTATAAATAGAGAGGTAAACCCATTATCAATAGCAGCCAAAAGTATGGTGGAATAAGACATCTGTTCAGTGAGCTATAATTTACAAGGCAAAATAATAATACACTGAATTACGATATTACAAGGACATGAGGAAATCAAAGTAATATACCAAGAGCATCAAACATTTATTTTAAAAAAGGGTTGGGATACCACAATGTGGAATGCAACATATACATAGAATTATATAAAAAAGAGCCAAATATATTTGGTGAAAAAAAATGTAGCATGCTGCACCGTGAAACCAAGTGAAATCACAAGGAGGGCAAAAATGAGGCGTATCATCATAAATAGAGTAAACCCATGATCATGAACAACCAAACTATAATGTGTGTAAATAAGACAATCTGTGCAGTAAGCTGGTGTTATGAGGTTATAATTATACACGGGATAATGCTATTACGTAGAAGGAAACATAAGTTGCATACAAATCTAGCAAAATTATATTGAACTATAGTAAAGGATTAATGCCAACAATGTGGTAAATAAAGCATTCTGCACATGAGACCAAGGTAAATTACAAGAATCAAAATTTAAAGCAGGCAGGACGTTGTTTTTTATGCGCTGATCAATGCAGGATATGAAAAGTGATAAGAAGTTAGCCTGTGCTTGAGCTTAGTACAGGGTGTCTCGAAAGATTACACCCTAGCTATTGGTGACCATAACTTCTAAGCGAGTATCACATTTGATAAATTCAAAAGAATCTTAAACCACCATTAACTTTTCAACATTTAATGACAACAGCACTTCGATTCTGGCTCAGCAGCTGTGAAGAAATAAGCGACCATGTAACACATTCAATGACACTTCCTTCCAAGTTTGTAATAAAGTGATTCAGACAAACAGGCGAGAATAATCAATACTCTCCTTTCATTTCTGTTTCATTTTAATTTCTTTAAAACAAAAGATAATAAATGAATTTTTGCCACCAGGTTCAACAAAATATTGCACATACATAAATTGACAATCTTTTCTTTTTTCACTTAAAAAATTGAAGAAAATGTCAGCGACATCTTTAGTCGTTTTGACAATTAATGTTAAGCGGGTACCGTTAAAGCTGATCGTGGATGTGTGGCCATTGTTACGATCTGGCATTAAACCTTGTTAAGAGGAATCAAAGAGTTCTTGTCTGTTAGTGGAGTCATCCAGAAAGTCTTTCCAGTTTTCCTGGTATCTTATTGCGAAAATCAACTTTCCGGCGAATGCCTCTGCCCTCGCTTTCACGTGTGGACTCTTTGATACTTCTAGTGGTGTAAGTCTCGCCATACAACATCACTCTGTCAGAATCTCTAATTGCCTTAAATGTGAGGCACAAATACATTTTCAGCATATTAGCTGTGGAAAGAGATGTCTATGGCGGCGCATCCAGTACCTTTAACATCAAAGGTAGTTGTAAGATCTTTCTGGTCCTTCTGCTCCACACGTTCCTACGAAGATCAATTTAACCGAAGGGTAATCTTGGCCCGCCATCAATAATGATGCGGTATGGGCCATTCTTGTGTTCGAAGAATGTGCTCATATCACCCTCTCTATGTTGCTGAACACGATATAGAGTCGGGAGAAAGATGCAACATCATCCCCTGGCATTGCATCTTCTCGGGTCTGCTTTGGGTGCCTTCTTCAAGGACATTTTAAGAGAGGGAGACAGTTTTTCCTATTGTTCATGAAAGACTGTGTACGGTCTGCCCCCAACAGAACAGTCTTGCATTAATTGTTGTATTGCTCCTTGCCCAAATGATCCATTGATCGAACTGTGCTGACTACGTACTCCTCCATAACATTGCGTGTGTCCAAGGCAAGGAGTTCAGTATTGTCCCATCTAATAATGGATTCCCCTATCACTGATGCGAGTCAAAGCTAATACTTGTTGTTGGCAAGTTTTCTGTGTAGCGAAACCTTCATTAGTAACTCTCCTCTCCAGCCGAACGTGTATGTTCGCTTTCGAACTCTTTAAGGAGTCGTGCTTGCTCCGGCTCTACCACCATTCCTAAATGCAGATGTGATTTTGATTTAGTCCAAAATTGCACCATCACGCTTGACTAGAACATTATTTTGTTCGTGAGCCTGGTGTATCGGCATTGATGAGAACCTATTCAGTGTCTTCTTCAACAGTCATTTGCCATGCTCTTCCAAACTCGAAAAACAAACGGATAGATGAGGGAAGGCTCTGCATGTCACGGATGTGTTTTGTAACCATCGGGCATAAGTTTTCTGGTGATCGAGAGCAAAAAACATGGAACACATAGCCTGAATGCTTCCACATATAAAGGAAAGGTTGTGTTCACGAGGAGCTCGACAAAAATGAGGCCGCTGACCTCCATGGTGAGGATGGTGTCCCATACTGAAATGTTGGACTTCTTGGTAAGCATGTCTTGTCTCTATGAATCCTCACTACAGTACAAGGACCTTCTGTCTGCATGAATGCATTCTTCTGTAGCTTAGATAAAGCCGTGCTCCTTAATTAATGGCCTTTGTCTGGTTCTGGTGGAGTTCCATCCACGCACACATGTGCACCTTTGTCTGTTCCATTTGTTTTCTAGTAGACGCATCCCATGCTCCACCCCACTGCTTCCTCTGATTCTTGTAGATGATCGCTCCTATCCATGGTTAGTGGAGCCTCTGGAACAGATCCACTGGTTTTGAGAAGCAACACGCTTCACAGCTGCATACTGGTCAGGTAGTGTGTGGTTCATCTGCTCCTAAGATGAAGGGATGCTTGAGTGCATTGCTGGTTGCAGCCCTATGTAGCCCTTGGTCGGAGGCTTGAAACACACTGATTGCAGTGCCATGGAAAGAATCAGTGGCGGTAGTACTTGATGGATTGTTCTATGGTTGTTGGACACCACCAAACAGTCCATGATGTAACTGGGAAGGACCAAACAACACCCTTTTCCTCAAAATCATTGCGACAGCAATGCACTGGTGTTCAACCTGCAGAACCCTAGCATAGCTTACACTGAGACCGAAGTCATAAAACTGGGTGCTCAACCTCTTTGGTGTCTTGTGTGGGTATGAATTATTATTTTCCTGATATCCAAGTGCAGTACGAGTTGGTGGCTCATCATGTCCTGTGGATGACGAGACGTTGCTGCATCTGATGATCTTTTTCTTAAAGTTTAAAGGATAGTTGGGAAATAGTGGACATGCCTGCGATCTAGTACTTGGTTGGTCCTTTAAATTGCCTCCGATTAACATCGTTGATACAAGAGATCTAAGGTTGACAGGCATTGACTCCTGTTGTCACATAGAGGAAAGTACCATGAGTAGGAAGCCTGGAAATTGAGTCCTTGCAGATAATTCTGGCGGCTTGAGCAAGGATAATGCCTCACCTTCGTAATCACATGTAAAGGGGGGCCCCCTTAAGTAGAACCTGCATTCCCTGTTTCCGCTTTTAGAAAGTCTCATTTATTATGGGCGACAAAACAGATAAACCACAAATATCAACGGCGACCCACTTTTTGACAACTGATTTGGAAGATTTAGACCAGTATCTACATCCTGTTTAAATTTTGTTGATAATGTCATTGCAGGCAAATAATAATTTTTTTCATAAAAATCTACTGTTTGCACCTCTTTCTATGGGAAAGAGGCACATAGAGGGCGCTATAACAGACAGATTAGACCTTTGTAGGCCTATATGGCAAGATTCCCCATGGATTTTTCTGATTTTTGCCGTGGTAATAGCTCTGTCATGTCCCTTACTTATATCAGTTGTCAAAATTGTGTCGCTATTGTTTAAAATTGCTCACAAATAAAAGAGACATTTGCATGGGGTCAAACAGCTGTGTGGTTGGAAGCAAGTACATTGTTTTTCCCATCAGTCTGTTCTTATTGAGCCTGCGGGACTGTTCCAATACTTGTTTTTTGAACTGACCCGTTGATCTCTTTTTGGATACCAAGATCTTGTCAGTGCTCTATCAGATGTCCTTTGTGTACTCACAGTATTTGTATGTCCTCAGACAACTATTATCGCTAAATTAACTACTAGAAATGTCGGTAATGACTCTTAAAATGACTCTTTCAACCCTACTAACCATTTTAATCATGATTTGGCGCCAATGTGAAAGCGCCCTCTATCAGATGATCCTTGTGACTCCAGATAAACTTTGTAGGACCTCAGAACTATATCACTATTAACTACTAAAGATTCGCTTGCTAAGGACTCTTGAATGACTCTTTCACCCAATTAAGCATTTGACTATTTTGGCTGGCCATTTGAAAAGCGCCCCTATCAGAGGATCCTTGTGGCCTCACAATACGGTGTATACCCAGACAACTATTAATCCATTAAACTACTAGCAGATTATCTTGCTAAGGACTCTTAAAATGACTCTTTCGCACCCATATTACCATTTTACATTATTTGGTGGCCATTTTTGAATAAATGCCCTCTATCTACCTACAGAGTGCCCCGGTATTTGGGCTCCCCTTCCAAATTTGAAGTAAGGCCTAAGGAAAGTGCCCACAACAAAATTGAACTCTTTTGTTCGGCCTGTCCGCATATCATGAAAATTTGTTTTAACGAACCTGAACTAATGGAGGTCGCCAGTACAGTCAACCCTGGTCGCTAAACAGCCACACCCTGCTGAAAATCTTTTGCCCACTGCTTAATACGTTCCCTGGACTTTGGGCTACTTCTAGTCCCAGAGTCTCTTCGCGGTTCCATTGTTTTACGCAGTGAAGTTGAACCATTTCTCAAAGCTATCGAGACATAGCAATTCTGACTGGAGCCTGCCCTAGATTTTCTAGGCCAGAGTGTCTCGCCTCGTAGGCTGTTTTTCAATGAAACTGCAACCCAATATCAGGTAGTCTGCCAACACATGTTTGCCAACGGGGGTCAGTAATTGCCAACCTTAAATCCCTAAAGTCCCTGGTGTGTGAGGCCCCATAATTTGCCTAAACATTCCGGGCAAGGTTAATTACCTGAGAAGTTAGTGACAGTGAGCAAAAGCACTATTACCTCTCTTGTTTTCACACAGTAACCTCCCTCTGGATACAGCGCCGTCTCTCTGGCTTTTGACATAACATGTCTAGTGATCTTTGAGAGAGTGAAGGTGTATGGTAGGCAATTCCAAAATAACATATTTTCATTCTCATACATGAATTCCCTGTAATAGCAAAAGAACAAATATGTTGAAGGTGAAATCATCTCAGATTAACATATAAACTGCTGTGAATTTGGTATTCATTGGTATGTTTTGCTTGTGTGCATTATACATGATGCAAATTAAGATGATTGTTAACCTACCATTTGCCATTCTACACAAATATACACTCAGAATGAAGCAGTGGAATTGCGATTATATCCATAATTCCGCGTGTAGCTGATGTGGTGACCGGTTCGCTTCCAGCCAACAGAACGGTTTTCAGCTTCCTTTTCAGATAAAATATGGTCTCATACCTGTGAAGGCAACTAAATAAGGATAAGTTTCAACATCTGTTTTAAAACATCGTTAAAATTGAAGATGTTGCCCTTGCAAGATAAAATATATTTTAGAAGGGGTGGATCTATATGGCCATGTGTCCTTGAATTGGGGCCTGCCTCTAGGGGGGAGCTGTTTCATATTTTAGAGACTCTGACATGTTTGGAATGATTAGAGTACTTAAATGGATTAATACTTCCAAGTAAGCACTCATTTAAAGCCTATTTAGTTAGTTTAAGTTGATACCAAAATTATCTGATCAGACTTCAGTAATTAAAATTATGACGAATTATTAAGTAACGAAGTTGGAGGGTGAGCAATTGGGAAACGGGAGATTGGGAAACGTACCATGTAAAGTATAGGGGTAGAATATGAAGCTTCAGCTCTAGGTTTTTCTTTATTTAACAATCATTTAGTTATTTCCAATTTATATAAAAAAAAGCTAAATTCTTTTTTTTTTTTTTTTTTTTTTTTAATTTTTTAGGTTTTTTCTTTTTTTAATTGAAATTAAAGAAAGTATTAATCAATAATGATTAATTAACAAGTTGGGTTTGAGTATACAATGGGACACGTTAAACCTACAATATGAAAAAACAATGTTTATTCAGTCCATTATGTCTTTCTAAATACCATTCAATAAGAAACAACTTGAAAACTTCCATTCAATGCATAATTAACATAGACCTAACATTTTAAATGAAGCTCATTAATTAATTAGACAAGCTGGGATGCAGAGGCAATGGGCACAGTACGTTGCAAATTTTATGGGGAAAATGAGTATTTTTTACTCAGAAAAGACAATTTTGAATCTGTCGGTAATTTAATTATATCTCTACAACTACAGATTTAAATATTAATTGAAATCTGTAAAAAAAAAAAGATACCAAAATGCAGTTCCTTGATTAAATAATAATTATATCTTATTAATCAAGTGAAGAACCAGAGTGGAGGGATGAGGACAAGCAGCTATGTCGAAATGATGAGACATGTAAAGCCCCTTACCGTTACTGCAAATTAGGTTAATTTGGGCATATGATTATCAGGAAAAAAATCATGAAAATGTTTGACTTTTAAAGAGTGGTTACATTATACTTGGTGTTATTCTCTTTAATCCATATGACTTGTTGATGCTTAACATATGAGCTGCCAATTTGAGCACGCGACAACTGTGTACATTCCTACTTGTCCGTACATTAAACAATTTTCACAAGGTTTTATACCCTTTAATTACATTTATAATGGTTATTGGATTTACTTTTGCAAATACTTGATTGTGCATCAGCAGAAGCTACTTGCAAGAATCTTTACAGCAGTCGTTGGACTTTATGAAATATTTGCATTATTTTTTTGACTGCCATTTTTGTTACCCCTTGCTCCCAAAATCATAAAAATATTCGACATGGGTATCCTGTCAACGAGTATTGTTAGATGGTCAAATACCTCTAGTTTTACATAAATATGCTTGTTTTTGGATAGGTGCGCTTTGGGTTTGATGCAAAGCTACTTTGAAGAGATACCACTTTTTTTCTACTTTTTCATGAGTATTTTGATCAAAACTGCTTAAGACCTAGCCCTACTGCAACTTTTTGATAGCATAATTTGGAAAGATTAGACAATTTCCTTTCAGAAATGTTTACTTTTTTCAGACAACATGGTTATAGTTTGGAAGTATAAAGGTTTAAGCTCAAAATGATGCCCAATACTTGAAATTTGCAAGATGAAACGCAAACAGGCCCCACATCAAGACGCATGGCCAATACTGCATGAGTCTATGTGAGGTGAATCCCGGCCCACCCCCGCGACGGGGACAAAACTGGATTTAAAACTTTTGGGTTTTACTACTACTACCCTACAAACCTTCTTACAAACGAAACTCAATCAATGCATGCGAGGATCAAGTAATGATACAACCCGAGAAATTGATAAGACAAACAATATATAGAGGCTCGTAGAAACTGGCGAGCATTGAATTAAATAAATATGAAATACCGTCTCGAACCCGGTCCTCTCGCTTACTAAAAATACATGGAAAAATAGGTACACCGTAGTTAGTTACAACAGTGACTACAATTGGGTGCACATGGTTGATTCCCTACAAAACCAACTTTTTCATTTCACCTTAAAATAACTACCATGATTATATAGCTATCTTCTCTGAGAATATTGTAAATTGAAACTTATAGTAATAGCCCTGGTATCATGCCTTGCACTCTGAAGTAATACCATTGAGTATGTTCCCTGGTTAGTGTATAGGTTCTGTCTTCAACACAAGGTCATACTCCCAATTGGCCACTGTAAGTGATAAGAAAATATTGATCATTCAACATGTTTCCTATTAACATAGCGCACAATGCAAAATAATTACTTTCTTAGTGAAACCGAGTTCAGGAGAAGGAGAATTTCTGTGGTACCAAATGTCTCTTAATTGTCTTTGATTGGTTGTAGAACACCTAACACGACATTTAAAAGTCTTTATAAGACAAAAGCAGAAAGAATAACAAAACTCAAAACTCGGGATTTGAACCCGGGGCCTCCAGCGCACCAATCCCATGAGCAGGAATGGCAAGCCCACAGTGATCCTCTGGCCCGGCCATCTATTTCCAGTGCCTATATGATGTTGGTAGATACGTCATCGTCATCTTTTTGACTTATGGCATTTTTATAGCCTCAGCTTCATTTTAATTGAGTTTTGGTCGTGATAGGGTTCCTTAGCCCTATTACATACCATTATGACTCATCTTTGCTCAGTTCATTAAATAAGACACTTTATGAAACATTTTGTGAGAAAAATAATTTCTGACAATAAAGTTAATTCCACAAGCAAAGTATTTCCTAAATTTTGACCTACTGGAAGCAACAATACAGTACTTTGTGAAGTTCATGTTCAAGTGACAAGCATTGCCACAAGCTCTGAAAGTGAAATCATTCTGCAGCTTATTCTTAAATCAGCTTGAGTTGGGTAATTTGGTTCAATAATTCATCTAAATATGCTTGATGTTATAAATGAATTCCCAAGATATTACCTGGCTACTCAATTTCATGGAACAAGGAAAATCCTACAAACTTACATTCGTCTTGCGTGTCTGAGGTTTCCAGATTCAATCTTGACTCAACATTAAGCTCGAACAACAGCCTTCAGGTACTGTGTGTGGAACAGTTCCTTGGATGTCCTCTCCGAGTCAAACACCACTTTGGGACGCTCCCATGGCCTATACCATTTTGAAGTGTGTTGAGTGTGCACAGTTCTCCCATCATGTGGAACTAAAAGTATAAGATACGAAAAAATCAAATTTGCTGAAACCTAACTGAGAGCATGAGGACTCCCCACTGAGAGCAAGAGGAGTCCCCTACTTATAGCTCAAGGAATCCCCATGACAGCATGAGGACTCCTAACATGAGGATTCCCCAACTGACAGAATAAGGACTCCCCAACTGACAGCATGAGGACTACCCAACTGAAAGCATGAGGACTCCCCAACTGACAGTATGGGGACTCCCCAACTGACAGCATGAGGACTCCCCCACTGACAGCATGAGGGCTCCCCAACTGACAGCATGAGAACTCCCCAACTGATAGCATGAGGACTCTCCAACTGACAGCATGAGGACCCCCAACTGACAGCATGAGGACTCCCCACCTGACAGCATGAGGGCTCCCCAACTGACAGCATGAGATCCCCAACTGACAGCATGGGGACTCCCCAACTGACGCATGAGGACTCCCAAACTGACAGCATGAGGACCCCCAACTGACAGCAGGAGGACTCCCAAACTGACAGCATGAGGACTCCAACGACTGCATGAGGACTCCCCAACTGACTGCATGAGGACTCCTAAACTGACAGCATGAGGATTCCAAACTAACAGCATGAGGACTCTCCAAAACTGACAGCATGAGGACTCAACTGACAGCATGAGGACTCAACTGACAGCATGAGGACTCCCCACCTGACAGCATGAGGACTCAACTGACAGCATGAGGACTCCCCAACTGACAGCATGAGGATTCCAAACTGACAGCATGAGGATTCCCCAACTGACAGCATTTGGACTCCTCAACTGACAGCAGGAGGACTCCCAAACTGACTGCATGAGGACTCCCCAACTGACAGCATGAGGACTCCCCAACTGACAGCATGAGGACTCCCAAACTGACAGCATGAGAACTCCCCAACTGACAGCATGAGGACTCCCCAACTGATAGCATGAGGACTCTCCAACTGACAGCATGAGGACCCCCACCCCAACTGAAAGCATAGGACTCCCCAGCTGAAAGCATAGGGACTCCCCAACTGACATCATGAGACTCACCAACTGACAGCATGAGGACTCCCCCACTGACAGCATAGGACTCCCCAACTGAAAGCATGAGGACTCCCCAACTGATAGCATGAGGACTCCCCAACTGACACATGAGGACTCCCAAACTGACTGCATGAGGACTCCCCCACTGACAGCATGAGGACTCCTAAACTGACAGCATGAGGACTCAACTGACAGCATGAGGACTCAACTGACAGCATGAGGACTCCCAAACTGACAGCATGAGGACTCCCAAACTGACTGCATGAGGACTCCCCAACTGAACAGCATGAGGACTCCCCAAATGACAGCATGAGAACTCCCCTAATGACAGCATGAGGACTACCCCCAATTGACTGCATGAGGACTCCCCAACTGATAGCATGAGGACTCCCCAACTGATAGCATGAGGACTCTCCAACTGACAGCATGAAGGACTCTTCAACTGACTGCATGCAAACTTTCCAACTGACAACAAGTGGGTGCTATATAACAGAACCTTTACGAGTCATATACGATACATATTTTGCTTGAGACATAAAATTCCTTTGTTCATTTGATCTCTGCATAAAGCATTCCACATTCCACTTACGAGTTCATGTCCTGTATATTATTCTAAAGGTGTCTGTTATTTAGAACAAAACATCTTTTTACACAACACTAGTTATCAATTTCTGTTTTTTGCTGAGATGACAAAACCATATATCAAAATGCAATAAAGGAACATGTGCTTTGTGTGCTTGATTTTTGTCGTGGAAGTACTCTGTTGATGGCTTTCTCAACATACTACCTACCATAAAGGAGCTATTTTCTTCAGGTATTTCCAGATTTTTAAACATTCTTTTCCTCAGAAATTCAAATGCAAAAATAATGACCTAAAATCTCATGTTGATTTTCAAGATCTTGATTTGACATTGCAAACCTTTTAACATTGACAGTAAATAGAAAATATACTTACCAGCATCTGACAGTGGTTCTTTTCCTGGTTCACTCTGATATACATGTTCTGGTTTAGCATACATGGTCCATACTCTGGTGGCCAAAATGGCCCATCCAAAGTTAGTATCACCCCATTCTTATCCATGAACCTCCCATTTCCAAGCTTCTTCAGTTTCAGCTTGTCTTGCTTAAGAGCTTCCTTGAAGCCAGTTGCCGTGTACCTGTGGAAAGTCTTCCTGCGTATTTCAGTTATTCTTTTTGTCATCATCAGATTCCTCCCCTGAGACTTCTTTGACATCTTGTCCTTGTGCGGTTGTCTTGGGTATTTCAGAAGTTGTTCTAGATTGTCTAGGAGACATATCACCCCAAGCTCCAGGTGTTCTATACTGACCACTGCCTCCTCTACTCCTGGATTCATGTCTGTCATGGCGGCCAATACCTGGCTTAGATTGGGTTGAGGATTGGTCATAGTGGTGAAAATCAGCTTCCATTTTGTTCAAGGGACGTGCTTTCGGAGGCGTGGCAGGGTCTGAGCATATGAGTTGCATTCTTCAATTGTAAGTGACCTATGAATTTTGAAACAATTTACAGGATTACACCATATTATCTCAAAGTGATAGATTTGGAAGAAGGTATTTGAAATTGAATTGCAATGTTTAGAGGCTCTTAGATTGCCTGGCAGCTTTCATTTATTAATCTCAAAAGTGGTAGATTTTGAAAGAAAGTATTGGCTTTTGAATTGTAATGTTAGAGGCTGTTAGATTTTCTGGTAGCTTGCATTTATTTTTCATCAATTGTTTTTCATAATAATAATAATACTTACTTGAGTTACTAATGAAATACAAAAGACAACTAAACAGTAACTTGGGAAAGAAAAATGGGCTACTCAGCCCAAACACTTCATAAGTACATTCTCTCCATTTTGAACAATGGCCTTGAATAACCCCTTAATTACTCCTTGATTGTGGACAATTTTTTGTCCACAAGATGCCCCTAATCTAAAATGATCATTGTTAATTCAATGAATGTCAATCCATCTCAGTGGAAGTAGTATTTTAAGTATTTATGACCATCCACCACAAACTGCCCATGCACAATAATTCAATATTAAAGTATTCAAAACTGACCTATTTTGTTGTAGCCTTTCTTCATGTTTCACTTTTTGTAATTTTCTAATTTTGGCTTTTTGATGGTTTCTGTGCATCCGTTCCAGTGGTGGGGTTTCCAGAGCCTCTCTTACTCGCTGATCTAATTCATGCTGCATGCGCTGCTTAATCTCACGCTTCCAGTGATCTGGCTCTGAAATTAAAACACAAAAACAAAACACAAGTATCAGCTTACACTGTCAAGTTAAACTGTTCAACTCGAGAGCATTGACTCTTGCAGCAACAGCATCAGTTTTATATTTGGTGATTGCTTATGATATGCTCCATCCCAGCATTGCTCTGGTATAAAATCAGAATTACTGTATACTGTATTTGAAAAATGCTCTCCACGTGATTGCGTCATCAACTAAACACACATATGGGCAGGAGAAGCCTGGCAGGCCCAGGCTTGTGGACATTGGGTGCTATAGGCACCTGTTCAAGCCCCTGGATTCAATCTCCCCCGAACTTCCGACCCTTCTCTTGCTTTTCTCTCTTTATTCCTTCCCTTTCTCAACATTGCTTATAATACCATTTATGCACATTTTATCCCAGACTTTAAAAGATACACTTTCCCAATCAGTGTTGGAATTAGAAATGAGAAATTGTGTCTAAAATGTGATGGGATGAGTGCTTATCACCAGGTCAAAATTCCAGTTGGATCCCAGTTGAAAGTTGTTCCATTTTCCGAGACGACTACACGGTTTCAACTGTTTTTAACTGTTTGTAACTGGTCCTAACTGAGTTCAACTGGTCAGTAAAAACCTAGTTGAAAATTGTTCATTTCCTTCACGGAATCAACTGATTCAACTGGATATTCATCTGGGATCAACTGGATTTCACTGGTTCCAGTTGAAACCAGTTGGGCTGGAATCAACTGGAATTTTGACCTGGGCCAGGAAAAACTATCCTTTGATAAACTAACCTTTGATTAAAAAATACATCGGTCCTCGGACCGCATGTGTTGCCTGCCGTCGCGGTTTGTAATGATAGGCCTCATATGACCTTTGACCTTGACATGTGACGTTTGACCTCCTCAACAAATACAGGATCCAATGATGCACCTATGACTCAAGTTTGGTTCCAATTGAACTTCAACTTTTCAATTGAGGTCAATTTTACATTTTCAGCCTATCTTACAACTTGACCTCACATGACCTTTGACCTTGGTATGTGACCTTTGACCTCATCAGCAAATGAGGGATCCCATGTTGCATCTATGACTCAAGTTTGCTTTAAATCCATCGAAGTATGCGGATATTACAGGCAAATGTTAACCCTTTTCACAACAACAACATACATCAACAACAACAGACATCAACAACAGACAACAGTGGACAAAGTGGTCCCTATGTGTCTTCCAGCCTTATCTTCCTGCCTAAATGCAGGCGACACAAAAAAACCCAAAGAAATAACAAAGACGTACCTTTATCTTTCATCACGAGGTTGAGTTTTTCTTTAGAAAGCCTTTCAATTTCCTCTGCCAATTGGTCTAGCCTAGACGCCCTCCCATGATGCTCTCTGCCAGGCCCATTGGCATTGATAATCCTACTCTGCTGATGCTTGGTGGCTGATGAAGACTCAGTGGTGGCAGACTCACTGGTTGATGGGATGTCTTCTGAAGGTGTTGTATCAGCCAGTGGGACATCTTCACTTGGTTGGCTGTCCCTATCCCATGGCATCTTAAGCAAGTCATTATCTTGCTCTGCCATGCCTTTTCACCTAGTATGATACTGAAATAGCAATGATACAGGCAAAGTTAAATAACACCATGCATCGTAATTAAGAAGTAAACAAATGAGTTTCTAAGACTATGTTAAACTCTAAATAATAGCCAATGAATAGGGACTGCTTTTTCTTTTAATAGTCAGATTTGAAGGAACTTTGAGAAAACGAAGACTCTCGTCTCTGTACACACAAGCAAATTTGCTTATTTGACAAAGAGTAAAATCATCTGGTTTAACAAAGTAATATTGCTTGTTTGGACCAAGTGTTTGCTTTTTTGACCCAGGTTTGTTTGTTTTGAATACATGATTTTGTAATGTGAACACATGCTTCACTGAACTAAGCAAAGTAATGTAAAATGGTTGATATTCCCAGGCTATATTTCCAGCTAAGTAATTAATCATCACAGAAATCAAGATCAAAACTCTGTACATTTCTAAAATCACCACAGTGCAAGTTCAAATTTAAAACAAAACATCGCATAGGTCATAGCTTATTTTTGTAAAAAACAAAAACAAACCACATAGCTTTTTAGCCAAAAAAAGCTGAGACAAACTATTAATTTTGTTTGCCTTAAAAGTCCATTCTGAATGGCTTTGAATCAACAACTTCCCTGTTTTCAACAAATTAAAGGGTCTGCCTGACAGTTGGCATTGGGTGACACAAAAGAGTTTTTCAAAAATAATATGGGGTCTTTGGGTGCTGGCAATGCTGATAAAATGAGTCTTTAGAACCTTACAAATGTGTACTTCTGAATTTGGACACCCCACAATTCAGCATATATACAGAACTATTTTAAGTCAAAGTATAGCCTGTCTCAAAAAAAGTGGTACAATCAGAAAAAAAAGTTAAATATGAAATTTCAAAATAAGTCATTCTTACTTGAGATAATATTAAAGAACAAAGAACAGGCTTTCCAATGGTGTTTGTCTCGTCTTATTTGCTTTTGTCAATCAAGAGATATAATCAATTTAGTGCCAATCTTCCAAAATCGATTTTGTGCCACTTTTATGCATGGGCAGAGTTGTTTCGCCCAGTTATGCCATGCTGTCTTGAAGCTCACAAAAGAAACAAAACACAGATTAAGGTAAACAAAGGAAGTCTGGGATTATCAACACAAGTTTTAATAGTCAACATAATCAGTTCAATGATAAATATCTTCTTTTCATAAATAATAAACAAGGCGAACTCGTATTTACGCAATGTGTAAAATATGTCCCGCCGAATTGCGCGATCATTAACATGCGATAAATGCAACTACAATGTATAACCCCATCCCCCCTCCCCAACACCCCACCCGTCCCCAACACCCCACCCGTCCCCCTCCCCGACCACCCCAAACCATCCCCCTCCCCGAGACACCCCACCCTCGACACCCCACCACACCCCCTTGCACATCCGATGTACCATTTCAGCGATACAGCAATTATGCATATTTAATTAGATCAATTGCATCAAAAGTGCCCCTTTAATTGGCCCAGAAGCACTTTGATGCAATTGCAATTCACACAAAAGATGTATGGCAGAGTAGTCTTGCATGGAGTGAAGGAATTCTGTATATCTGATGTACTGTTTCAGTGATACATTTATTACGCATATTTAATTAGATCAATTGAATCAAAAAATGCCCCTTTAATTGGCCCACAAGCACTTTGACCCAATTACGATTGTCACAAAAGGTGTATGGCAGAGTAGTCTTTCACATAGCGAAGGAATTTTGTATATCTGATTTACCATTTTAGCGATACAGCAATTATGCATATTTAATTAGCTCATTTGCATACATAAGACGCATATATCGCACACTTTAAAATGTCAAAGAAGATGCGCACCATGATAGGCTTTCATGCAGTGAAGGAATTTTGCGCATCCGACGTACCGTTTCAAAAATAAAGTAATTACGCTGATTTTTGCATATTAATTAGCTCATTTGCATACTCAATTTGCCCGAAATATGCCCAAAATCTAATCATGTCAAGAACTCTTCAGCCCGCTTCCTTCCACCAAGTTACATCACTATACACCTTACGGAACTCCAGAAAACTTGTACACAAGCCTTGCAGGAAAATTTTGAAAATTATGCTAATTAGATACTTAATTAGCATATTTTATGCCAAAAATCTAATCAGGTCGAGAACTCATCAACCCGCTTCTTTTCACCAAGTTACATCATCATAGCCCTTACGGAACTCCAGATAAATCACATACAACATGAGTTAACATTTTTATCACGGACGAACGGACGGACAAACGGACGCTGCTCATTTCATAGTCCCCGTTCCGAACTCGTTCGGCGGGGACAACAATACAAATATTTGTTGCACGTCAATGAATTGGATGGAGCTTTGAATTTATTACAAAATTGGAAGCTGTTAAAATCATGCCAGATGAATGTAATTGCAACCACAATAACACTCCAAATCCAAAGAAATGGTTTTAAAAATGTTTTGCATACCTCTGTAGAGTATAGTACAACAAAAGTTTTAAATCCGGTTTTGTCCCCTCCACCGGGGGTGGGCCGATTCACCCCATTCTTAGCAAATCGCTTACTCCCTCCTCACTTCGCCCGATTCAAAACGCATCCCCCATCCTCACCCAACCCTCCTACTCTCCTCCTCCACTTGGCTTCCTCCATGTCCGTCTTGGTCTGCCCCTCTTCCTCGAACCTCCCACCTCGAACTTAAAGGCCCTTCTTAAGGCGTTCTCGTCATCCTTCCTCACACGTGCCCATACCATCTTACACCATTTCGCCTTCGCCAGTCGATCATCCACTCTTCCAACCCAACATCTGCATCAAATCCCTCAGTCTTCTCCTGTCCATCCATTTCACCCCACACATTGCTCTCACCATGCTCTCCTCTTCCCTTCTCAAAATCCCCATCTCATTTCACTCAGGCAAACCATGTCTCACTCCCATACCGCATAACTGATCTCACACAACTCGTCTTATACACCATACCTTGCATCTTCAAAGGAAATCTTCTTCCCATAGTAACAACTCGCACACATTCTCTAACTCTTTCACCCACCCATACCTTCCCTCTGGCTGTCACTGCCGCCTCACATCCACCACCGGCACTAATCCTGTCACCTAGGATGTGAACTCCTTCACTGTTTCCACCTCGTCACACAACTTTTCCACCCTCCTTCCCTCCCCACTCCCCTCCTCAACTCCCTTCTTGCATCTTCCCCACACAAAAGTCTCCCTTGCCAACTTGGGGTCACTCTCTTCATCTTTGTGCATCTCCCATGAATCCATTTCCCACATTTCTCACACCACACTGAATTTGGCCCTCACCCTCTTTCCACATATCCACTGGGTCCCCTTACTCATCACAACACCTCCCCCTCCTCCCCTCACCATCACTTTAGTCTTCCCAAGGTTTACCTTCCAGGCCCTTCCTCTCCAATGCCTTCTTTCCACTTCCCAAAACTTCTTCCCTCAAACCTCCATTGTTCTCACACATTAAAACGAAGTCATCAGCATACCGCATCTCACTCATCAGACATTCTTTTGCACTCTCCGTAGCCGCATCAACCACAATTGCAACCACCAACGGCGACAACACAACCCTGATCCACCCACCTTCACCTCAAACTCCTCATACAACTCAGAACCTACTCGAACTCTTGTTTTTGCTCCTTCAAACAGACTCATCACACCTCTAACCACCACTTCCTGGTATCCCTCTCTCCTTCATCGCCCACTCCATCAATTTCCTCGGTACTCTATCAAAGCCTTCTCCAGGTCCACAAAGCACATATACGACTTCTCTTCCCTTTTGTCTCGATATCTCTTGCAATCCTCTTCAAAATTAACACTGCATCTATCGTTCCCTTCCCTGGCCATAAACCAAATTGTCAATCCTTCAATCCACTTTCACTATCCTCCTAAATTCTGTTTCTCTATACCCTCTCCACAATTTTCATCGCATGCTCCAAAAACTTCACACCCCTATATCCACACAAATCATTGCATCCCTTTTCCTTTTCACTTCTTCTTCCTTGACTGACTCTCCAACTGGCCCTTCCACCACATCAGCCCCACCCTCTGATCCATTCATTCTCCTCATCATGATTCCTCCATATGCTCTTTCCAGACCCTGCCCTCTATCTTTCTCACTGAGTTCAACTGTTCCATCCTTCTCTCATACATCTTTCCCCCTCAACATACTGTTTTCTTCCTTTCCTTTTTCATTGCCTACACCTACTTTTACACCTTGTTTGGGTTCTCCTCACTCAATATCAACCCCTTCGCAGCCTCCTCCTTCATAGCCTCGCAACCACTTTCTTGCCGCTTCTTCAATCTCTTATACCTCACCTTTATTCTCTCCGTACATTTCCTCCTCATTTCCTTATACGCTTCCTTCTTTCCCTCCCTATCTGCCTCCTCACCTCATCATCCACCACTCCGTATCTTTCCTGTCTCTCCTCCCTTTCTTTTTTCCCACACACTTCATCACATCAAAACGCCTGTAACACCCCGTCCTTAAAACACCCCACAGATCGGACACATCCCCCACACCTCCCACTCTTCCCCATCTCAAAATTCGTTCGTGCGCTTTCTTCTTTTTCTGTTCAGCTTCCATACTTTCCTCCTCACAGCCTAACCTTCCTCACCACTTTTTTTTTCACCTTCCACTTGTCCACGTCGGCAACCACCAACCTATGTGTTAATTCCAGGGGAATTACCTAACATTCTTCAAAAACTATTCTCCTATCCGTACCCCAATCACACATCAAATCTCTGACTTCTGTTTTCCTTCTTCCCCCTTAACTCAGGTCACTTTCCTTTGTTCCTCTTTCTTAAACCACGTATTCGCTATGCACAACCCTCCTTCTCATCACAAAACCCTAACAGCATCCTTCCTTCCGGATTTCTCTCCCCAAACCCGTTCCTCCCTCCGTGAACCCCCCCAAACCCCTCGATCCCTTTTTCCCACTTGTCCATTGAAATCACCAACACAGAGAACTAAATCACCCCACTTTGCATATCCCATTTCCCTGCCTCTCATCAGAAAATGCTCCTCTCTTCCATGCTTCTACCGCTCGCTGCGGAGCATAGCCCATATGAGCCCATCCTCCTCCTCAAAAAGCCATTACCAAGGGGCATCCACCCGATCCCGCCTCTCACCCTCCCTACCTCTCAACAACAGTTCCTCTTAACCAATACATCCCACTCCCCCCATCCATCACTGAGTTTCTGCCCACCACAACTTATACTTTCTTTCTGCCCGCAACGCCCACCCCTCCCCTCCCCCTCCCCCCTCACTCTCTTCCTGTACACCACACATCAACCTTCCTCGTCCTTAAATCTTCGCAAATCTCCACACCTTTTCCCTCTCATGCCCCCTACTTTCAGATTTCCAACCCTCACCCTGAGCCGCTCGTCAGGTTTAAAGCCGTTCATGAGGCAAGCAACGCTTGCGCGCCCTTGGTGAGTCCTTTCACCTTTCTTTCCTTATGGGTAGGTAGGTGACACCCACCCCACCTTCCGCTGGTTGGTCCACTCTTGTCAGTTGTCTCATGAGGATTCTTGGAGCGTTTTTTTAATGCCTGGATGCCCTTCCTGAAACGCCGAACCACCGTTATCAGCGGTGGCCCTAGCCTTTGGGGATTCCCTCCCCAAATGCAAGTCACATGTAAACAGTGGCTGTATGACCGTCTTTAGCTCTCCAGAGCTGCGCTCTAACAGGGTAGATTTTATTTTATTCGTTCTATCCAGGGTAACCAAGCTAACCCTCCTCTCGGTTTTCTTTCTTACAAAAACCTGATGGGGGAGTCGCTTTAGCCGCCGACAACACGGCCCTGGGACAGGTAGTCCTGGTTATCAGGATACCATAGCAGGCCCTCCTGGCCTGAAGACCTGACCTGACAATCCTTGTGCATTTACTAATTGTTGATTCATAAAAATTTGAATTTGGAAGCAAAGGTATCAAGGTGGTTGGTAGGAATTTGCGTTTCAATGATACTTCAATACCATAAACTCTCTCTCCAGGTTGCTGTACCTCATGTTCCTCTAACAAACAACAAGTATGTCGAATGTTTTCACTTTTATCTTAAGGATAAGCATGATAATGCGAGAGAATCGCAAAAATGTGGAAATGGCATATATTTTTAAACTTATAAATCGGGGATAATTGAGTACAAGTCCATAATAATAACTGCTTTAATGTAGAAAACAAACCCACCAAATATTGAAAAATGAAGTATTTGAAGACATTTGGTTTTTCATACGTCTCCCGCACATAGACATACAGCGACGGGTCCAAAATCCTAAATCTCCTAAAAGCTGATTGTGTTTACAACCAGTACAGAATAAACAAAGATCAATCATTTTTGTGCTTGAGGTCAAACTGATTGATCATGGTGCACCAATATCGCGCTAAAATCTGTTGATATTCAACCGTGAAAGAGGCTTTTTTTTGTCTCAAGTCAAATTTTGATACGCATGTATAGGAATTACAGAATCCGATAAAAGACACCGCCTTTCTTTTAATACACCGATTTCAGCCAAACCACTTGCAGGTTATGTTCTGATCTCCTGCCAGTAACAAAAATATAAAAATATGAATTTTGATGATTTTTTCGATTTTCGGATTAAAAAATCTCTGTAGTCCCTTTAAAAACCAGAACTTACTGATCACAGCTTCCATCATTACGTCACTGTTTCCGTATCTTTTAGAATTTCTTTATGATTAATCCATTTCTAAAGAATTTCATATCTGTTCAAGTGTGAATAACTTATTTTTACTAATTCTTCACCGTTTAACTCACTCAACCAGAACGTGGCACAACTTATTTTTGTGTTCCGCCATGAAACCTAGAGATTAACCGATCCAGGGTTTTCTCTGCCGATCCAATGGCCCATACGTTTTTTGTCGATCGGCCGATCCACCGATCGATCGCATTGTTTGCCCGATATGTTAAACGATCGACCAACCCTAAAGTGCTACTAGTAGGAGTTGCACTGGTGGTTCAACTTTTTAACCTAGGGCCTATAGGAATTGGCGACAATGATATAATTAATAAATCTGGGGGTGCGTCACATTTGCTACTAGTTCCGATGAGGTATTTTGGAAAGGTTATCTTTTACACTACCAGAACTGTGCGTAAATATAAAGTACCACCACCAATCAATAAGCGGCATTGGTAAATTCCCGCAAAACTCTCCTGTCCTGAGTTCATCAGAATAGCAAACCATCATGCTCGTTTAAATTGAAGATTTCATTTTCATTGATTGCATTCAAAATGATGCGTTCAAGTTTAATCATCCCCAACTTTTTGTTACATTATACTGTAATCGACCGCCTTCACGTGCCCGTCCGCCCCATGTCAGGCCGTCTACATATGCTAATTATGCTGCAAGTTGACAGATGGAAGAAACATGTTGCGTTTACGGCTCTATAATTACTATAGTTTACATTGCGTTAATGGCTAAAAATTATTTCTTCAATTCTTGTTTCACGGCAAGAACAATTACAAAACATGTAGTCCCATGCTTTCATCATTGTAATTATTTTTTAAAAAAAGTAAAAAAAATCATTTTCTTTTAACATTTTTTGTCATGGTAAGTAATATACCCCCCCTACCGCAGGTCCGCATCAATCTCAATGACGTAACTGTAATCCATCCCGCGGAAACACGTTCAGGAAGCTGCAGAGCATAGCGCTTGCATGAGCTGACCTGTAATCTCTCCTCGCCAGGGTTGAGAAATTCATTGACCTGAATCCCCTTATTCTTTTTATGTCTTCATAATAATCAATGAGCGCATGGATTGATGATTAGGCAATCGCCACATCGCCTTTGTAAACTATCGTTAGCCCCGGGCATTATCTATGTTCTTGCAAATTGAATATCATTCTTAACCACAGACCCTCTCGCTCATGTTTGGCTCGTGTGTCAAAAACTACGGCGTTTCGGACGAATATGAGCTTCTTGCATATTAGCCATCCTAAAGACGTAGCATAACTAGCATTGTGGGAAAATGTGGTTGGTGCTCGTCATATCCCACAGAGCTAAAACTAACCGATCAAGAAATGTTGAATTTTCTGAATCTCGTGGCCGCCTAGGTGAGGGATGTTCTCGTATTTAATCAAAATTTCTTACCCTCTCTATGCAAAAAGAAATCCATAAAAGAACCTATGATTTTTAGATTAGTTTTCATTCTAGATCTATGGCTGTTATTGTGTTAACGTTAGCCTCTCACCTCACGCATATCAATGAATTTAGATATTTTTTCAGTCTGTGGTCACAAACTACACTGTGGGAAAATCCTTCTCGTAACCGCCGTATAAATCAAACAAACTTCTGCTGACCCCTTATTCTTTTCAAGCACTTACCATCCTGAGGAGAATGAATGAAATGAGTAGCACCACGTGAGTTTGGTAAGCTATATATTAATGTTTTTTCTATGGCAAATCGTACTGAGAATTCATTCAGGTCCCACATGTTTGACAAAAACAATACAAAATTTTAAATTTTATACAAATTCTTTATTCTATGACACTGTTATGCTGTAACAAAATATGAGCCACTGCAAGTGAAACGAACCTAAAAAATATTTAACGAAAGAGTTAGAAACGGGAATAGTTCTGCCGTATTTCTGGACTCTGCTCAAGGATTTCAATGTTCATGAATCTTTGAAGCACAAAAATTACAAAAATATAAGCATTAATTTTCTCAGTTCCGTATAACGAACGATTTTCCGTGGGAGAGCACTAGGTCATGAGTGCCTGGCATGCGTTGTAACTTAGACATGACCATGTAACTTGCATAGCTGAATTTGGCACGCGCCTTTAGTTGAGATTTGATAGTGCGTGTAAATACCAAGTGGCTGTCATTTAGCCTACGTTTTCTCATGTATGCTAAGAATTATGATTAGCTAAATACATCTTAAAAAATCCGGCTGAGCAACTCGTGTTTTCCAACTTAAAAACGGGTAAATTATCCAATTTATACTTTGTCCCTTTTCTTTCATTCAATATTCGGTGTGGATTCGGCAAGCTCTGACATATTTTGCCGATCCGATTTTTTGCCGATTCGCAAAATCTGCCGCCTATACCGATGTCCTATACAAATATCGGTTAATCTCTACATTACACTGGAGTTATCTCTCTATTGAAACAAGCAAATGAGATGAAACAAAAAAAATCCTGGAAAGCCTGGTCTTTTTTCTTTAATATGATACAAATGATTTACTATTGGAGATATAATATTGAAAAACAAAAAATCGGTTTTTTGATTTGTACAACCATGTTTTTTTAGACGGCTGTAGGTGCACCCCTTTTATACATTTAAAACCAACTTAAAATGTCAGGGCAAACTCACCATATATCCTTGGATTAATCTGGAGGCTATTATTATCAACTGCTGACATTTGTTACCATCATGAGACTTTTTCGTCTTCAAGTGTACTCCAGTAAATTACTGTAATCCTGCATAAATAAGATGAAAATTGATAGACTTGTTAATCATTTGAACAAGTTAAACCAATTACCCTTTAATACCATAGAATGATTTTGGGGAGTTCTTAGCCAAACACGCAGGGAATTTTATAGTTTACTTGATAATATGTGTTTCGGTTGAGACATGGGCATATTTTTGAATTACCAACAGAGCAATGTGTGTTGTAAAGTTGATGGGGCCACCTTAAGGTCAGGGCTGTAACATGGATAGGAGGGGGGGGGGGGGTTGCGGTTCCAACTCCCAAATTTCACAAAGGGGCAAAAGGTCCATTATGTATGTTTTGTTTATAAAAAGGTTCAAAACTTTGACGAAGTCCACTTTTGTGATGAGATGTATGCAAAGTCAAAAAAGTGATCATTTTTTAAGGGGGGTTAGGTCACTTTTACCAAAAAGGTCCACTTTTGAAAGTCCTACAACCCCCCCCCCCCCCCCAAAAAAAATAAAAAATTAAAATTAAAAAAATAAATCCTGCGATATGGCCTCCTTTAGCAGAGTGATTTGATTTTATGGGACAATTTTAAATTATATTGAAACCAGCTTGAAACAGTAATAAACTGGAAAGACTCAAATTATCATCCATTTAAGATCACTTGATGTTCCCATAGCAATTAGGAATGAAGAAACAACCAATCCATGTTTAAGTAATATTTATTTTAAAATCCATAAGCCATTTGCATTTTAGTGGCTATTTTGACCTAATAGTCAGTCCAATTATCTTCTTTTATTGATTACTGACACATGGAAATGTCAACCATACAGATATAATAGCCATCTTCCAATAACCCAGTACACCTGCACACCGAGGGATGAGGGGTACAGTGACTCAAATGAGGACATGTTCCATAAGCAGAAGACCTAAGGGGATCGTTGCCCAAACACATGTACATAAGAATTTCACAACAAGGCTATGCATGGATCCCAATTCAAAAATACAAATCGCGGTCCCCGGACCGCGAGTGTCTCCTGCGTCGCGGTTTGTGAATGGGGCCAACAGGTCACATGAGGTCACCAAGGTCACATGAGTCACCAAGGTCAATGAGGTCAACAACATGTCACCCACCCTCCCCCCCAGTTTCCCCAAGTTACATCATCGTAGCCCTACGGAACTCATACGGCATGCAAATTTATTATTAAGGGTTCACATTTGGACCACAGACCACACCCCAATACAACCACGACAACAACAGATACACAGACATACGACAGAAATCCTACGTGCCTTTGCAATTCTTGCAGACGACACAAAAACCACTATACTGGATACTTTTATTTTGACCTAAACAGCCCCCAAATCAGTGCCTCGAGCATTTTTTAGTGGGGTAAAAAATACATCCATGAAATGAAAGTAGAGAGATGGCAAAGTGAGCATAGCCCACCCATTTTGAATCTGAAAAATATTCCGACATAATTTCTGGTCACTTTTGAAAAAATGGCTCATTTTCAGCTTATTATGTTGAAAATATTGACACTAAATTCATGTCACCAGGGAATTAAGATTGCCTAATAAATCTGAACTGCTAAAAAGTGCTTGAATTTGGCTAAAAGCCTCCAAAATAGGCTAAAATAAACGGCAAAGGAAATTTTGTAAACGTAAAGCTTGAAATTCAGGCAATTGCTTGAAAACTTACATCCCTCTGTCAGAAAACAATCGTGCAAATTCTTTGTTAACTTTTAATGGAATTTAGGCCTCAGGTATATCAAACCATTTTTCTTGGAAAAAATTGGTATAAAAACCATGGGTCTACTCTAGATTTCAGAGGCATGTTCCTACCCAAAACAACAAATCAGAATACCACCATGGGTGGGGCGGGGTACTAATCATTTTGATACAGTCTGCGGAATGTTACATCACAATTACATAGGTGATGTAAAGATCCTGATTTTTAATGTACAAAGTGTTTTGAGTAGTTTTGAGTAAGAATCAACTTGTTTTAGTGTTTATTAACTATTAATGCAACAAAAATGGTTTTCAAACACGTTTGCTAGTGACATTAACTAAAAAAAAAAAGTTTTCCGACTCGACCGCCCAAACTCTAAAAAGTCATTATGGACAATCAAACAAGTTTTTTTTTGTGGGTCTAAGCATGAAAAATCACCTTTTGTTTTCACCTCTTTAAGAACATTTTTGGCTTGAATACCAAGGTAGGAAATCTATTGAGTGTTAATCTACATGAAATCACTACATATGACAAAAACTATGGATCTCATTGCACCTTGAACACAAAGATCGTATGACTGAAAATGCAAGAAAAATATGATATCTGGACAGTTAGATTCTAGGTTCGCTCTCGCTGTCATGCAATACTATATTCAAAGTCTATATTAGCCCGTCTTCCTTAGAAAATATATGCGAATGCACTCAACTTTTCAGATACAATGTACAAAATTACCTATTAAAGCGTTAATTTCTGAATTCGGGTAAACCCAAGACCACAGAAATCTACAAACTATAATGCTGTTTACTTATTTTAGTTTTAGCTACCGTCTATGCTTTCAACCATCTAACTCTAAAGTGTCTTTTTGTCCAGCTCTGTATTCCCGTCTATCTGAAATCCCAGAATAATATGCGATCCACAATAAACTTCTAAAAATAATGTTAACAACAATAATTACAATATTACCATAGGGCAGTGTCAATTAACGGTGCAATGAAAGATTTCACATATCAGGTGTCCCCTAAAAAAATTGAAAGTGCTGATTTTTGCCCTGATGTAAAGCTTTCCATAAAAAATATTCCCACCTGAAAGGATTAAGCTGAGAAATGTTCTTTGGTACAGAAATTTTGAAATTTCTAATTTTGTATAGGAGCAAATACGAAATTCAGCCTGTTTTGTATTGAAATAGGCAAATCAGAATCACCTTTTTTCTCTCTCTTTTAAGGCATTTCTGTAGCCAAATTATACAAGGTAAGAAACTAATCTATATGAAATTACCATTCTGACACAATATTTGGGTGCCTCAAAAATCTCTTGTTGCACCTTTAATGGGCTCTAGTATGGGCGCACTTTCTACTTTAGGGTAGATTTTACTAATCAGCTTGACTTGACTACAATAATGAAATGTTCTGAACATTTTATTTTTAACAGAAATTATACATTCTTTCAACACATGACTATACGGGGACCTAAGGCAAATAGCAAATATGGGTCTAATGATCTAATGATCACTTTTTTTTACACCAATTTTGATAATAATGGGTTGCTTTTTACAAATTTTCTCATATTTGTTGGAAAATTAGTCCACTGAATTTCCTCAAGCTGAAGCCAAGATATTCCAAATTTGATAAAAAGGTTAACATTTTGAGGAAAAAATGGCAAATTTGTGTTAAATTTGGCCCAAAATCGTCATCTCTAGTAGCTCTATGGATCCTTTTCAGCAAATATCTGTCAAGACATGGGTCCTTCTATACTCTCTCTAACCAAACCAAACTTGAGTCCCCATGGGCATAAGTCATGCAATATATTACATCCTATACCTACCTTTAAATTGTCAATTCTGACAGACGACATAGGATTACCAAAGTTGCAATATGTGCTATGTAACTTTTTCCATTTAGCAATTTACTTACCAACACTCAGCTGCCCTCAAATTTATTTAATAAGCTCGTTCTGTTATAAATCCAGCATAGCGTGTGCACTGACATGGTTTACAACTTTGTACATCTATCCAAAAACAATGACTTCTTGTAACCAACACTCCGAACATAGTGGCTTGTTATTTATGTTAATATCACCTCAAAAACCTTGTGTGGTGCTCTGTAAAATTTGCAATGGAACAATCATCAAGGACTTCTACTAATAAAAGTATCCAGTACAGTAATATTGATTATACCTAAATCAACTTGTTACACAGAGACCTTTTGTTCATCTTATAAATAATTTGATTGATTTTTCCCTGCACTGCAAACAGGGTTCGATCTCATGTGAACACAGATGAATTACTACACCATTTTACTTGTTTAGATTTAACACAGTTTTAAGTATTTTTAAAATGTTTATTTGAAAATAATGGAAGTACTTTGCATTGACAGAATGTATCTTCAGATCTTACAACCCTCATCCTCCCAAGCCATTTTAAGATGCTGTTTCCAATGGGGGAATGGCAATCTGAATTTCTGAATGTAATTTAGTTGTCTTTAGTTAAAGCAATAACAGCACATTTTTGAAGAGCGCCCCCTAATTTTCAAAATTTGAGATTTTTGTGCAGTTGTATTGAGAATTATAAAAACTATACCTGCAAAATGGTAATGATCAAAATTGCATATTTGTCATAAAAGAAGTGATTTTGTAATTAAAATCAGGAACCCCATTGGTAATTTAACAGCGGAACTGGAAACACTACGTTTCTGTCCATCCATTATATAAATAGTGCCACCTCGTGAAAATTACCTCTAACTTGACCTTTCTGAACCAATGGAACAACTAATGTATGAGCATAGAAATATAACATGAAGAAGGGAATCACATGTATTATGGAATAGCCCGAGCCCGTAACAATTTCTCTTATATCCAGCGCACCTTGGTTGTTGTTGCACAAGCACTCGCATGTCGTCACTGTTGTTACGCAAGCACATGCACATTTAAATCTGTGCGTCTATGGTAAGCACAATGCTCAAAATATAGAGCTAAGTTTATCAAATGATAAACTAAGTTTTTCTGAGAAAAACTGAGTTTTTCAAGTGATAAACTTTGTTTTTCTAGATAAACTAAGTTTATCAAGTTAAAAACTTAGTTTTTTCTGAAACTCTACTTATTAAATTGAAAAACTTAGTTTATCTGCGAAAAACTAGTTTTTCAGTCAGATAGCAAGTTTTCTGATAAACTGTGTTTTCGCGTAAAAAACTTAGTTGTTATCAAATATTTTGAGCATTTTTCGCATGCAAAAACAATTGTTTTTCATGTAAACATATTTTTTTCCTGGTGCAAAACATGTTCATCACTTGAAAAACATAGTTTATATCAATTGTTGCACGCATTGAGCCATGTAACAACATGAGTTTATTACAGATGAACTATGTTTTTCTGATAAATAAGTTTACAAATCATTTGGAGCATTGCGCAGATAAATTCTATGCGGGTATATGCTAGTCCTGCTGATCATGACTCCTCTCATATGGTACATATCATAATGCTATTAACTTAATCACGGAGAGTCTGCAAATAACGATATGGAAACAAATGTTGTCTCACATTCATCAATAATTTGCACTCTTCGCTAAATAATTGACCTGATTCCACTTGAAAGATTCAGAGTGTTAGCACAACATTACTGTTGTGTTTGCTATTTTGAGGGGGTGTGAGAGGATTGGGAGACAAACTTTTTTTTGTAATTTCCCATTTTTAGAAATGGTTGCATTTGATGCCTTGTTTTGAAAGTTTTGGCTGCCATTAAGATGACAACAAATAACTTGCTTTCTATCAAAAGTCAAATGCAAAAAGGGGTGGCTTGCTTGCTTGCTGTAGAGGAAACAATATTTAATAACTGAAAAATAGAAATTTAAATTTTTAATCTTTTAAATGTTTACTTATATATCTGCTACAAATTAAGTGGGCAGACTGATCCTTACCTGAGTGAATAATTTGCTCTTAAAAATAAAAAAACATTTTTTTTGATCTAATATTTTCTCCAAGTTCTAGCCCCTCCCCGGGTATAAGCCCACCCCTCTTTTTGAGTAAAATCTTACATTTAGGCCTGGGCTTATACCCGAGTGGCTACGGTATTGATCTTGACTTGGGCCAGGCTTGGTTTTCAGTTCCAGAAACAAGAAATAATATCTTGCCTCTTGTCTCCTTTGCATGAAGATGTGAACTCCCAGGGAGTCACTGGTCGTTGACAAGGGGATATCACACACGACCAAAGAAACACGTAAAAAGGGTATTTTTTAAGATTGAGCACAAAACGCATGCAATGTGAAAAGGGTAGCAAAACAGCGAAGTCTGGAAAAAAGGTGTACTTTCACACTTAAACCCGGACTTGAACTTACATGATTAGGGTCCGATCTGGGAACCCTGAGTTTGTATGGTATTCGGCTCAAAGTGTGTAGAGCCTACGCATCAGAAACAATTTCATAGAAAGCAACGCTGAAGTATGAACCTCTCCCATGTAGTGTGCAAATGGACCTAGGTAATAAAATCAATATGTTGGATGTGTCTCATGCACATCCAACATATAGGCTTTCCACAATTTGCACGTTATTTCCTAACTAGCGGCTACATTCCAGTCTCCTGCTATTACTTCAGGTAAAAATTCGGCGCATTTTATGCCAGTTTACACGGCGGCCTATATGGGAATCATCACCACAAATGACCGCCCTATGACTTGTAATGTCAGGGTAGACAGCCCTATTAATTGGGCTGTCTACGCTGACGTCACGAGGAAGTTATAGGGCGGCCATTTTGCGGTGGGGATTGCCATAGGTGGCCATTTAAATTGGTGTAAAATGCGCCGTATTTTTACCTGAACGATAGCGGGAGACTGTAATGGTAGCCACTACTTGGGAAATAACATACACATTTTAGGATGCCTATTTGTTTCACTTGCATGCTAGAATAGAAACAATCCATAACAGGTGCCAAACGGCCTCGAATCGTAGTTTGTTCAGGAGTGACGCATAGATGTCACGTTTGTTTTCACCTCTGATGAACCAGGGCTGCGATGAACTAAGATTCGGAGTTATTAGAAAGTACGCGCAGTGCTGTTTCGTGTGTGTCGCGAAGTGATACTGCGAAACGAGGGCCGATGATAAGGCTCTTGTCACTCAATTCCCAGTTTCCCGTTTCCCGACTCCGGTCAAAAACAAATGCCGATCAAATAATTCTTTTAGTAAATGACAGTTGTTTTCATGCAATATTTCACCCGAAAGATGCATTTTAAGCATTCTTTTTGCTCTCAGACCCCTCCACTATCGGCAGGGCCGCTAAAACCATCTGTGAGCTTTCCTATGTACGATAGTCTTTTCCCCAGGCATGTAGAGATCAGCGGAATTTGGTCATATCGCACATGCAAATATCGCACGGTGCCTTGAAGACTAGCGATAAGATTTCTACCAATGTGACCATGCGCTTCAAGCATGTTTTCTTCAAAGGTAGCGGTGTGAAGTTAAATATAAAACAGGATTAGTTTGTTAAAATTGTACACATTTGACTTAAAGGTCCATGGCCCGATCGCTAATAACCTCATCCCCAGAAGCCCCAGATTTTACCGGAAGTAGTCAATTTTTCTCATTTAACCTGTGAAATCTTAGGGCAAAAGGATTTGGTTTGGAAGTTATGAGCAAAAATGTGCCCCATTTTGGTCGACCAATATTAATTTTACACAGTACTCTATGGGACTTGCAAATCACGTTTTTAGCTCTCACAGCAAAACAGATTGAAATAAATTATATTGGCACGAAACTTTACAGAGGTGGTTTTTGAGGTGAACCCAATCTATCAAGATGAAAACTTCATATCCTTAAATTGGGCCATCCCCCTTTAAATAAGTATTACACTGTGTGGAGTGGGGTCCCGACCCCACCCTTGCCCCACCCTTTTTACCAAAGCACCCTTTTTACCAGCAGCCTCTGGTACCCCGCCCTTTTTACCAAAGGACCCTTTTTACCAACAGCCTCTGGTACCCCGCCCTTTTTAACAAAAGCACTTTTTATTCCACCGACTCCTGTATCCCACCCATAATTACCTAACATTTCCAAGCTTCTGCCATTTTGTCTACACAAAACAATCATATGTTTATTCTTGAAAGAATTTGTGATGCAAATGCACAAATCAACTCCTACTTCCAAGGTCAGTGGGCTATGTTCCATGAATGACAATATTAAAGCAGTGAATACATTTAAAATACATTCCTAAGTTTTCATCACACTTTCACTGAGTTTCATCATTAACACTGTGACTTTATTTTTAACCAACCCTTTTTATAAAAACACCTTTGTACCAGAAGTTGCAACCCCACCCTTTTGTCGAGTTGCCATGCCATCCCGGCATGCCATGTACACCAACACACACCTATCGATGGTGGTCGAATTCGGCTACTCCACCTCTCCAGAACAGTGCATTTCTTTTATTGGGACTGTGCCCTGGCAGAAAATAGGTACACTAATATGTACCTAATATGAACCTAAAATGAACCTAAATTGTACCTATTTGGTATTTAGGTACATTTCAGTATACCTAAAATGTACCTATTTAGTTTTAGTTTGCTAAAGTATACCTAAATTGTACCTAATGTGTACCTATTTTGAACTTAGAAAATTTTGTAACTTGGCTAGATACTAAAATGTACCTAAGTATACCTAATTTGAACTTAGAACAAATTTCAAATGCTTTGCTGTACCTAAACTATACCTATTCGGACTTAGAAATATTTTTCACATAATGAAGGGTACCTAAACTATACCTATTTTGGACTTAGAAATATTTTTCACATAATCAATGGTACCTAAAATATACCTATTTGGACTTGATGTTTCTACATTTCTTGGTATACCTAAAGTGTACCTATTTTCCAGACATTCTGCATTCCATTGTCTGACAGTAGTGTACCTATTTATACCTATATTGGAATTAAGACTGTGGTGCCTCAAATTAAAAGGTGGGATTTCCTTAGAAACACATTAACAGCCATAATATTTACAACAGCAGTTCAGATGACAGTTAAAATTTGAATTGGAGTGAAGCAGTCCAGGATGACAGTTAGAATTTCAATTGGATTGAGCAAGTAAGAAAGCCATAATGTGCCTATGGTTGTCATTCAATTCTCATCCGTTTATGGAAGGAAGCACATAGCACATACACATCAAACTGGCAGATTAGGGTATGTACTGCAAGGATTTATACTGTTAAAACATTTAGTAATGTGATCTTGCCTTTGTTGACAAAGCATAGGGAACAGAATTCAGAAGCTTTGTAAAGATCAGATGCATATCATGAGTTGGATATATAACGTACAGCTTGACTTAATATGGGTATGCACATGCATATAGGCATATACAGCTTGACTTAATATGGTATGTATAAGCATGTACATAATAGGCATTCGATTTCTATTTTTCATACCTACATGAACTTGAACATTTATGAACCTTGAACAAAAAGAAAATCCTTTTCTGTGGGCTCAATCATAGCTTCAAAGTTGTGGGCTACATGGTGTTAGGTTGGTAGAATTTGAAGAAAGTGATTTGGTAGCCCATTTGCTACAAAATGTCATTGCTAAATCAATTGGTATATAAAGATACACCTTGAAACAAATGGAGATGATGCTAGAAAGGTGAAAATTATATTGGCAATTGAGAAACATTATGCCCAAGTCTTTCCAACTTATCCCTAAGATTTTGACATCATCCGACTTGCAAATTTAATTAAATTTCAAAGAAAATCAAGATTTTGTTATTTCATATTACAATGCAGTAGTCTTATGAGGCACGGTATATATTGCTCATGACACTGTAGCACAAAACACTATCAGGATCGACTGGAAAATTGAATATAATTTTTAGGATCAGGAAATGCCTTTTTAAAGAAAATTTGATGCCTCCAAGTATTTATGCATGTAAATCCCATAAGGTATTTAAAAGTGCATTTCATGAGCCCAGCACCTTCATTTTTGTTCATGATTCATTGGGTATCCTCAAGATAAGCTTATTTCCCAAATTTAGGTTGATTTTGATGGTGGGTTTTGATGGTATGAGCAAATATTTGTATCGCAGTGCTCCATAGGCCACTGTCGTAATTTCTGTCTGTTCACAGACAGAAAAAAAAACGTTTTAAGGTAAGTTGGGGGGGGGGGCAAGGCTATGCCCCTTTAAAGTACCAAGTTTTGAGCTGTTTTGATATTAAAGTTGAACGCATACAGTATGTCTCAAAAACAAAAATGCAACACTTTGTGCCAGGTGCCATAAGATTTTAACTATAGCATGTGACTGTTTATTTTTTATAAGGTAAGAAAGGACTGTTAGTTAATATCCTTGAAAATTTGATACGATAGTCTAGATGCAATAGTTTTTATAACATGACCCCAGCAATCAAGAAACCCGCAGGACCCTTTTTACCACAATGAGAAGCTGGTAACCACATAATACAAGGGTGGCACTGATAAACAGAAATTTGCAAATGCAATTTTGATTACAATGAGCATTTAATTGCTTAAATTTCTTGCATTTACGTAATTATTATTCAACTGATAATGATAATTCTGCCACCACTTAAATTTGGCATCCTTAACATAAATGCGGTTTATTCCATTAACGTTGACGAATTTGTAGGACGTTGGTAGAATACCAGGGGAGGGCGGCCAAGAAATCCAAATTTCAGACGTCGCCATTGGTTTAACACGTAAAAGCGAAATCTTGACGAAAAATTCTGAATTTTTTATATGTTGTCAAGGAATATTTTCTTATTCCAAAACCGTTGGAGTTGAAGAATCAACTCCACTGGAAGGGTTATTTCTGAATTTGTTTGTATGAATAACGAACGAGGACGAGGTCGTATGTGGGTCATGGGAACACCCATGACCGACCCACATCAAAGCACCCAAATTGGTTTGTGGTTTGCACTCAGTATTACTGCAATTTCTTTTGACATTTTAGGTGAGTTGCTATAATGAATGAGGCTTGGCCGCCACCGCCTGGTAGAATACTAAATTCTTTCCATTACATTTTCAGCGATGTTAGCTAACAGTCCCTTACCTTATAACAAATAACAAATAGTCGTATACTTTTGTTAAAAACTTATGGCAGCTGGTACAAAGTATTGCATTTTTTTGTGGGGGACTCTACTATACATGTAAATAGGTCAGTGGTGGCAGTATCTATGAAAGTCCAATTTGTTAAGGTAAGTCCAGGAGGGAGGTGACTCAGGTAACACAAATGACCCAAGGTCAGGTTTTACATTCCCTACTATTTGGAAATCATTGCGCGCGTTAACTTCATAAATTGGGTTGAAATAGGAAGTGTTATCATCATAAAAAAGGCACGTGAATTTGCAATGTTTAATACGCCATTCATATTTTTATTATTTTCAATGAAAAAATGTTGGGTAATAATATTTAAGACAAATTATTTTTAATTCTGCGTAGAGTTTGATGAAGCAGCCATTTCGTTAATAGCCATTGATTTAACATGAGGTCCTGGTCTGGCCGCGAGTATCCCGATACCTGGAAATATCATCCTGGTCAACCTGTAATGTCGAATTGCTATCCGTATTTTGGTTAAGCTGAACATGGTGAATTCGGAATATGTGCAAAATCAAACAAAACTGGAATAGTCCCCTCCCCCCCTTGTGGTAAAAGGGGAGTTTGACATAACCTATTATATGTCACTTGATATTAATTTATAAACATGTGTTAATTTCTAATCACACTGATCAACTTGCCAGTGCACAACTATGTTTGGAAACCTGCGTGAAAATTTGGCATTTATGGAGATTTCAAAGTCCAAGTTGGTATGTGTAATTAGTTTCATGACATGTTTGTTAAAACCTTGCATTTGGTGGCAATAAAACAAACAAGAACGGGCCATCCAAGTAATATAAATGATTGTTCAGAAAAAATTAATGTGGGCATTTTTTTTTCAAAGCTGGCAACCATGTCAGATCAACTGCTCATATGGTATAGTTTCTCATATGAGTTGTTGCCAAAAATACAATTTATTTTTTGGGCCTTTTGGGCCCAAAAAAGATTTTTGGCCAAAATATGATTTTTCGAGATTTTTTATGTATTTGATATCTTCAAACAAGCTTTATCAAAAATTACCATTTTAATTTAATTTGGACTATAATTACGTCTTAAATAACAAATTAAAGAATCATTGAATAAAGAAAATAAAACGCATATTTTTCCAGAGCATTAAGGGTCATTTTTTTTCTCAAAATATTGTTTATTTGAACTTATAATGCACATATAAATGTTTAAAGTAAGCACAAACGCATCAAAAAACAACATTAACGCAGTTCTGTTTGACCTAAAGTGTGATGGGACTTTTACTTTTAAAAGTAGAATTACAGTAGTTATAACTTAACGGGGCAATCTAGGATTGTGACAATGATTGGCGTATATCATCGGTGAACATTCACATAGTGATTTGTGGTCCGAAAATTGGATTTTCTATTTCAATCTGTTCACTGTAGTTGGTAACTAAATTCATGTATTTTAGATGAAAGAGTCAGTTTAAAAACCAATGTGCTATATTTTAGTCATAATTAACTACTTAATTTTAAACAACAAAGAAAATAAGCATTCCAGCGCATTTAAGGTCAACATAGCTTTAGTTTAAAAATCAGTTTGAACAATTTGAAACGACAACATCTTGGGTCATAATTACAAATTCAATGTATAAAAAACAAAGAAATTGAAAGTATTAATGGTCTTTAAGACATTCTTGCCTCCAAAATTATTTTGAATTAGAAATAAAATCAGCTGACTTTAATGACAGGAGGGAACATCAATACCTTACGAAGATGTTACATAATTACTATTATACTCGTTACTTTTTTAATATATAAAATACCATCTTAACAAGCCTTAAAGATACAAAATGTACTATCAAGAGTTCGTTAAAAGTATTACTAACTTGTTGTAAAAGCTTGGCCAAAGAATTATGTACTGATTTCACTATACTGAACAACCTTAGTCCCCTGTATCATAAAACCTGCTTCACATGAATAACTTACCTTTGTTCACACACATAGAGCAAATAATAGTGACAATTAGTCTGGTAAGTTTATCCCTTATTTATGCATTGTAACTAAAACTAAACCTATTGTTACTGTAAAACTATCCTCATCTTATATTCTCACGATGGACGCGTCAAAGAGCGGTTGGGGAGCCCACGTAGGAGACATTCGCCTCTAAGGCATTTGGACAAGGAAGCTGGCGCAAGCATCACAACCCTCAGCAAAACTTGGCGCTAGCGTGGGAGTGCATCTTGCGCAGAGACCAGACTCTCCTCGTAGTCAAGGGAAGTCACGTCCTAGACCAGTGCGACAACATGTCCGTCGTCTCCCTCCCCCCTATAAACAAGCAGGGGGAACCAGGAGTCGCACCCTTTGCCTACAGACGGTCCTGGAGGGGTGTCTCCGTCATCAGATCACCCTGACAGCTGTTCAACTTCTCCCGGGGAAGACACACCCTGGCAGATGCCCTATCGAGGAAGACAATCCGGAATTCGGGGCCATCGAAGTCCGGGGGTCGGCGATAGAGTGGCACCTAAAAACCCAAGATATGCAGAATATATTTTTCAACAGGCTGGAACACCCTAACACATGGACCTGTTCGCAAACCGCCCTCAACGCCGAGCTCCCGGAATACTGCTCGTTGGCCAGGGACCCAGCGGCCCCTTCACCAGGACGCCTTGACAATGGAATGGGACGGAGTCACAGTAATAAAAAAACCCTTCCCTTCGATCGCCCTAGTTCCTCGAGTTCTAAATTAATCTTAATTCTTAATTCTCAAGTTCATCACCAGGGGACAAGCAACTGCCGCATGATTCTTGTGTGCCCGATTGGCCCTGGCACACCGTGGTGTCCTCCAAGACTCCTGTCTCTGGCTGTAAAACGCCAACCCGTTGACTCTTCCAATGAGGAAGTACCTGAATCAGACTCCGGGCTCTCCCCTCCCGATGGAGACTCTGAAGGCGTCTGCCAACCTGACTGCATGGCCAATTTCATCCAATCCTACAGAGCGCACAGGCCTTTCGCTCCAAGCTGACCGTCTGGCGGGAGAGGAAGGAGACCTACAACAAGGAAGAATTATAATTCCAGACTTGTCATTACCGGAACTGGTGGCGGGATCACCAAGTTGACCCGACCCTCCTCTGCTAGCAACTCTAAAGGAGGTGGCGGACCTCCTGATGCATGTGTTCGATAGATGGAGCCAACCCACGCCCAGTCAGAATTGCCGCACGGCAGTAGGAGCCATTTATCTGGGTTTGTTGGAGGCATCAACCCGTGTCTAACCTCGCCAGCGCTTCAATCAACAACACTTGCGTTTCACGACCTCATCAAGGGAATGCTAACAAATCGACGGGCCGTCCTGAGAACCTCTCCTCTCTCTCGTACCAGCATGGGATCTGCCAACATCCTCCAGCATCTCAAAACAAGTCCTCTTATGAGCTCTTCACCAGGCGTCTCTAGATACAAACAGCACCAAGAAGACTCTCTTCCTTTGTCCCCGTAACGCATCAGGCAGGAGAGTAGCGGATATCCATGCTCTCTCTATAGCAGAGAATCACGCACCTCACCTTCACAGGGATCGCCGCTCGCCTTCTTCCCCGATCAGGTTACCAAAAACCTGGGCAAGAATCAATCTCTCAGATTCACTCCACAGCCGATCAACCTCCCAGATCTCCGACAAGCTCAGGTTCAGCGATGAATGACCCTGGTGTCCAGTTAGAGCCTTGACAGTTTTATTATAATTACTCAATCAAGACTCAGCCCTATAGGGTGGGCTCACGACCGGGTGTTGTGTGGGGGGGTGGAGTGGGGGTGGGGGGGGCGGACTTTTCTCCCCCCTCCGCCTCCTTTCGCTGGCCCGGGGTCCCCTCCTCCCTCTTCCAAAGGATCGTGGCGTCATAAAGGCGAGCCTAGCTAGTACGGAGGGTTCGTCTGAAACGGGTGACGCAGCGTGGGGTGGTAGGAGCTCACGAGCTGTGAAGGTCTCAGTCGGCTGCTTGGCCTCCTACCGGGAAGCTTCTATACACGATGTCATGGACGCTATGGGATGGGCTTGTCCTTCAACATTCCCAACAACGTTTTATCTATCCTCCGAGATGTCCGTCCTTGTACGCAGCGGTTCGAAACGCAGCTAGGATCCCTTCTCACTTCCCTGTCTCACAGCAACCCTCCACAATCGTCCAGGGTCGCCACAGCTCCCAGTAGCACTTTACACCCATTGAAGTCGGTAAGTGAAACTATTCTATAATTGGTGGGGGTTGTTCAACCGTTCTGCGGGCGGGCGGGGGGGCGAGACCATATCTCTCCTCTTTCCTTATGGCCCGACACTCTGGTATCCGGGTTAACTCTAACAGTTGCAATCTGTGGCAATAAGTCGCTTGAATGGGAAACGTACTAGAGATGCAAGTGATTCCCCTCTCCCCCAGGGGAGAGTCCTATCACCATAATATCCGTATACTTACCATTCACGCCTGACGCTCCCCCTGGTCCGGGCCGCTGCGGCCGCCAAGGACGGGCTCATGGTGTTTCGGTCTCCACCACCGCCCTTTGAGTCAATATCCGGTGAAAAGAGCATACCAAAATGATCCAGATGTCAGTGTTTCTAGATCATCGCCCCCGATGCGGTGCCCGCAGTCAGGGGTCGTCGAACTTTCCCGTGGGTAACTTCTTGGTGTCCCACAGATCATCTGAAATAGGAATACACAAGAACAAAAGTCCTTGGAATATTTGTATTTGTAACGACCTTTTATCAAAATCGGATAGAGAATACTTACTTAGAAACGAGTCAGTGATTGCAATGGTTTAAGCAAATCAAAATAAATGCTGTTGAAGAGGGTCCATATGGTTTCCGTACATGGGAAAAAACTATGTAGCTTTATTTTCTAATTAAAAAACGTGACAGCCATTATATTTGGTTTAGGTCAGTCAAAACAATTTTAAAACAAAACATGTTTTGATGATTTTTGTGCTTGGACTTTAATGACCTTAATGCTCTAGAAAGCTTTTATTTCCTTGTTTTTACTACAATTACTTTTATTATTATGAACTAAAATATAACCATATTGCTTAAACTGATTTTCATCCTAAACATACATGTCTTCTAGTTACAAATACAGTGAAGTCAAAAATCCCATTTTCGGGGCCCAAATCACGATGTTGAATGTTCATCCTATGACACAGCAATCATTGTAACAAGCCTAGGTTGCCCCTTTAAAGTTAAACACACGACTGTAATTTTCTACTTAAAAAGTAAAAGCATTCACACATTTAAGGTCAAACAGAACTGTGTTTAATGTGTTTTTCGATGGTTTTTTGCTTACTTTTTTAAACAAATGTTATGATATGATATAAGTTTTACTAAAATACTATTTTGAGAAAAATGACCTTAAAAATGCTCTGGAATGCTTTTTATTTTCTTTATTTTTAATCATCTTTAATTTGTTATGTTAAGCGGTAAATATAGTCCAAATGAATAAAATGGTAATTTTCTGATAAGCTTGTTTTGAAGATATCAAATACATCAAAATCTCAAAAATCATATTTTGGCCAAAAATCATGTTTTTTGGCCCAAAAGGCCAAAAAAATAAATTTGTCTTTTTGGCAACAACTCTTTATGAGAAAACGAACCCTAAAGAGCAGTTTATCTGACAATGGTTGCAGCTTGTAACAAAAAATGGCCCAACAATCATTTTTTTTTTGAACACATTTATATTACTTGGCTGGCTTGTCTAAAATGAATACTAAATTGAAACAAAAACGTTCCATTCCTGACTCACCGTCCTTTGTTATATACGATGGGACCTTTGATATGATATGTTACTTAACTGGCAAGACGGTGGGGAGAGAAGACGGGGAGTAGATTGCGTTGCGATATTAATTCCAAATGACTAGTGCGCGTATTGTTAATAATAACATGCCATAACAATAATAAAACCAGTACTCAAAAGAATAAAAAAAAGATGAGGAAATCGCAACAAAACAACAGAACACAAAAGAAGAGACCAAAATTGAAAATAACTAATTTCTGCATAAAAGATGAACTTTGTGATGGTGATTGAGTATCAAAAATTATCGTCAATAATGTTGTTACTTGTTTACCTAATTTCTGTGTTTGTAAACCGAAGTCAATAAATTTTTTTCTAATTGCGACACACTATCCTTTATTGTGATCATGACAACTGTTCGCAACACTTATAATCTTTCCTGGGATTTTTTATTTCAACTTATTCAACATTTAGGCCCACATTTAGGGGCTCTACCACTTCCTCCAGACGAAAACTTGTTAGGGGATATAACTTTGATGATTTTGCTTTGTCCCTAAATAAATGAAAAAGGGTGGGGCGGTAGTCCCAATAATTGTATCAGCTATGACATTTTGTGTAGCCTTCAAATTTCGACCACTGCAACATGTCACCCTCCCACCTTTCATAAACAACCGTTCTTTCGCTAACCACATCTTCTCCACCTTTAGCCTGGCAGTAATATCCAATTTTTAAATCATTGAAATCAAGCTACGCTGTTCATTAGCACCTGGCAATACAAGCATGAACTTAGTCAACCGGGCAAATCTTAAGTAAATCTTGAAATTTCTAAATTTCACTTCATAAAAAGTTTATGAAGATATTTACAACTATCCTTTTGTTGATAACACTCTAAGGAATACTGTAAGAGGTGGAATCAGTATATTTATTCGCCATGAAGTGTGCAAATATTGAGAATGTGAACAAAATTTTGTCATATCAGTTACACACTATTTGGCATGACTCCTCCATGATTAAGTTATTAGCATTATGATAATTGTACATAAAGAGGGTCTAGTCCTGCTGAGCATGACTCCCCACTGTAACAATTATCATAATGCCATTAACTTAACTTAACAAGGAGGGGTCATGCCAAAATAGTGTGGTAACTGATATACAAATTTTTTGTCTCATAATAGCATTCTCCATAATTTTCACGCTTCACGCAAATAAATATTACGATTCACCTTGAAAGTATTCCTAGAGTGTATCACAACATGATAGTCGTAAAAATCTCAATCTTTTTTGAAGTGAAATTTAATAAATTCAAGACTTGTAAGATTCTGACCGTGACTAGTCCCGATTTTGTATGCTAAGTTTTAAGGCTCCTCCAGAGATTCTGAGGATGGCGCCCTCATTTCCAAAACATCGTGTTTTTTTGCATGTACTAATGCTGTGCCCATTACTAATTACTGTGTGAATTAGCTAACTTAAATCAATTCCTTCATATAGAAAATCACAACTTTGTTATAAAATTCCGAATCCGGAATTTTTTGTCATACACAGTATCCTATGGGACTATACACACATAAATGTTACTGCAGTCAAACGAAAATCCAGATTCACCTCAATTTCGGAATTGGTGCATTTTAAGGTTACTATCTTTAGTTTCTAGTTGACTATTTTTCATTTTATACAACAAAAAATAATATTTCGAAATCTCTGAGTCAACTTTAAGCCATTCACAAGCATTAAAATTGGGATTTACTGGTGGCTAAAGGTAAAGATGTTTCGTGAAAGCACCGGTGAAACTTTGAATAAGAATCAGGTAAGATGGAGGTGATGTTGTCAGTGGTCGCACTTAAGGCTACCCAAAAATGTCATAGCTGATGTACATAATGTTTTTTGGGACTTCACATATAAACCGTTAAGGCATACTGGGTTCAAGAAAGTCCATGGGAAATCCCAATATTGGGACTAAAGAGGAGTCATTGCTCGGCTGACTAGTGGGGCCGGGGATCCTAAACTGTTACTTTAGGCATGTTATCTTTTCACATTTGGATGTTCATCATTCACTGCCGCGAATCACAGTGGATTCACCAGGCGTTAAAGACTGTTTAACACAGCGTGTGTGCACAGCGACTGTCGAACCACAAACTGCATCATTTGGTGGACATTAAATCATTTCTTAGGAGGACGCTTAGTTTTTCTCACTTGTTTTGCGTTGTTGGTTTCTTCTGGCTTTCTTATTGCGTAAAGTTTTCAACATCGGATTGATGGTTCCTTCCTAAAAGAGTTTATTTTTGAAATACCCACTTTTGCAAGTCGCCTGTCTCGCCTCCTCTTTACTATGATTAATCGATTGTGGCGTTGCTTCAAATCGATTGATGTGCAACATTCGGGGAAAATCGGGCGATCGTAGGCGTAGTCTAATTTTGATGCGAGTTAAAGCAACGTGAAAACATCGCCTGAAATGTGTGCCCAAATACAACAACCCGCACGGCGGTGTGAAAGTAACGAGCTTAACGTTAGTCTCTCACGCCCACTTGTTGGGTAAATCCTACGGGGTAAATACTTCAGCACCGCCGTATTGGCTGAACCGAACAGTTGAATTATCTCGATATTGACACTGATTTGTTGTCTATCGATACAACATTGAGGACTAGACGAAGTACAATGAAGATTGGGAGCTCCAGAAATTTTTTGATAATGTTTCACTTGTAGAATTTAGCATCAACTTGTAAACCAACGCTATTTTAAAGGTAAGGTAGTGACAAATGTATTGTAGGGGTGTATATCCATTGCGCATTATATTTTTGGGCCAATCCCTTGAATTTTGCTTTAACTAAAAGATCTTTCTTCTACACGCAACCGGTCATGACTATATAGTCAACAATAACGACAGAGGGGCAACAAAAGTTAAAGACTATCTAGTCATGATCATCAGACTAGGCGCCGAGGGACTTAGTTCTCTGTAAGAATAACTCTCCACATTCATGTTCTTTAAACAAGGTTTCATTTAACGGATGTGAAGTTTGCAAAAACACATGGAATATCCTTTCCCCGGTTACCTACCTCAACTTTGTCGATCTCAAAATCCCTCAAAAGTACGATATATCCCTGTTTTCACTATCAAACACAACTTCAGAATCCTATAAAATGCGATGCATATGTGAAAAAAACTAAAAGAATTAGAATTAAAAATTTTGAACCAAATTGCAACTACAATCACTTCTGCATGAAAAGGTTGTTCTCCGGAAAATGATGGATTTTTACTGTTTTTAACATTTTTGAGGATTAATTATTTCAAAAGGTCATTTATTATCTAAGGAACTTATATCAACTCGATTCTGAATTGCTTTGGGTATTTTGTTCTCTGCAGTCCTGCAACGTTGGCTCTTTGAAATGGCCTGGCCTCATGCGGGTAACACCTGGGTGAAGGTATTCCATGTTTTTTGCTTACCTCCACATCCTGTTAATACAACATTTTAAAAGACCTCATGTGGAGTTATGCGTAGCAGAACTCGGGGGACCGATATGAATTTCGGTTTAACAAAACCAACACAGATCTGTACACACCAACACCGTGCTATAATACTCGCCATGCATGCGGGTCACTGAAGTGTTAAATCGGTGCATGTCATACGCCACAAGATTAGGTCCTCTTATTAAAATATCAAGGGACGTTGAAGTCAGGAAGAACGTTTTGTTTTGAACAGGGTTTTAGAGCACGATACATTTTTTTTTTTAAATAAGCAATTATACAAGGAAAAAAGTAAACACGGTCACCTCTGAGGCTCGGTGTTAGTAGAGATTATATACTCAACTATTCTATGAATTGTACTTATGGCATCCATACGTAAAAATTGGACATAATCTCAGTGCCAATAAGTTACAACTGTCTGTGGAGTTCCAATGCCATTTCAAAGGTTTGAGGTGTTTTGAGATGTATATTTTCCTAAATTAAATAAAAAATAATGTTTCTTTTGACATACAGCATCTCTAGAGTCTGTAGAATAATTGTCCTCCAATTGTCCCGGCTACAATTTGTTCCCAATAAAGTTCATGTCAAGCATGTACACATCTCCAACTTTGGCATGCCCAATGTAGACACAAAAAAAGGTAAGTTTCTCTGAAAATTTCATAAGTAAATTTTAAATTGGAAAAAATGGTTTAGCAACATGAATGCATAAGACACTCAGAATCCTACAATACTTGAAACGTTTATGCAAATAAGTAATAGTTAGCCATTTTGCAAGCTGTAAAAGTTTAGAGCAAGCGGTCTGTTGTATCTTGGACTTAAATGGCACTTTCATACAACCAACTCGTCATGACTAACAGTCTATGATAACAGCCACCATAAAAAAGTTAAGACTATCTAGTCATGATCATCAGGACTATTTACTCAACCACAATTCGATTGTGTAGCCAGTGGCACCCCTTGCAATCGATTGGCAAAGTTTATATTATTGTTACCAGCTGTGGTTCCCTGGCAGTGTCCATGGTGTCGTACGTCATGTCAGTTTGTTTTCAGCACATACAAATTTATTAATATAACTTACTGACAAGCATGACGGACGGACATCATTAATCAGATTCATATCCAACTTCGATCACGCAGATCAGCTCCAGGTCTACCAGTAAATTGTCTAGTAGGCCGGCTACAGAAATTTCAGCAGCAGTGGATAAACCTGTAGTCTACAGTCATCGACTGCTTCAAAACACCTCATAATTTTCACAAAAAGTCCTCAACCAGAGTTGTCATGCACGCCACTTTCACCTACAGGACCATGGCCTACTGACACCACCGGAGTCTACTCTATAGGGATGAGCGCATCAATTACCGAGTCCTCTAGGGGGAATTCCCGTTCAGCCCTGAGTGCCTCCGCAACCCTGTGCATCTGCGTCGAGACAGTAAAGGTATATTTCAAATATTACTAATTTTGAATCGAAACTACGAGTAATTTGAAATATTACTATTTGATTCGAATTTGTAGTATTTTGTATATTCTAATTCGATATCAAAAGTAGTTAAGTATTTAGGTACCCTGCGCAAATGTTTGTAGTTTTTCCTGAATCCTGAAAAACACCGTGCACGTTCCTGGTAAAAAAAAAAAAAAAAAAAACAAAAAAAAAAGAAACAAATTAGGTGGTCCCGGGGGGGGGGGGGGGGGGTGATCAACATAATTTCATTTTTTGGGCTTACCAGTAGGCCTACCAATGATCCACAAAATTGTGACTCCCCTTTTTACAAATACCCCATGACCTGAACCCCCCTTTTTTTTAAAAAAGAACATCCAGTACCGATAGCCCCTACTTTAGTTAACGGTTTACTCATCCCCCTATAAAGCTGCCCACAACCCAATATGGAGCGTCTATTAGGTCAGAGCAACCTCGGACTACATCCCCCCCCCCCCCCGGCTCATTTGCAATATTAAACCAACTATGGGGTCTTTGGGTGAACTTTGCTAATTTTCTAAAACTTAGTGAGGCCATACCCCCTACCGTCCCTGCTTTTTTTTTTTTCTGTTTTTGTTTATTTGGACCTACGGGATAGTCAGTAGTAAAGACTGTAAACTAACAACCATAGGCCAGTTACAGAGAACACAGCGATAAATGGACAATCACGGTTGGGCAGGCACAACTGCTAAAAACTGGTGATCTTTGGTGAGTTTTTCCTTCGGTTCCTTGGGTGACGGCGGTAAAATTTTTGAATAGACGAACTAAACTAGAATTTCGCGGTCTCGGCTTTCGCGCTTGCCGAGGGTTTGGGTTTGGTTTGTTGTGTGGTTTTCTTTTTCGGTTTTTTTGTTTTTTTAAGGAGGGGGGGGGGGGGGCTTTTGTGACTGACAGTTAACAGACACTATCAGTGATTCATCCGAAAGAATCAAATATTTGAAATTGCAGGAATAGCTTAAAATGAAGGACACGCCGTAGAATTCTCATAAGTTACTTTTTCCCAACTGAGAATTGGCAGAAAAGAAAAAACGCAGTGTTCAAAGATACGATCTCCATTCATTACGTGTTGTAGGAAGTGTCCCAACGGACACTAACTGCCTAAAAATTATCGGATTTTGTCCTTATGAGGTGTTTTCTGGTCCTATCATTTGTAGGGTAATGTTAGGATACCTATACGTGTTCCCGACATGCAAAAATCTGATTTTTTGAGATTTTTTCGATTTTCTGATTTAGCAAATCACTATAGTGTCTTTAATGCAAAGATCGATTGCGCGGGTAGGGGTGGCTCTAATTTTTTTTTTTCAGGTAAGGGATGTGCGGGCCGATTTCCGAACTTGGGTGCCTGAGAATTAATTTGTGTCCCAAAGGTAGGGTCTTAGGAACTGAAATTTTGTGAAATTTGCCGGATTGGGAGCCGAAATTGGCTAAAGGAGCTTTTAAGGCAAAGTTTTACCAAAAGGAGACCTTCTGAACTGAATTGTACTTCTACCGGGGTCTCGGGACACAGTAAACTATTAAAGATATTGTATTTTAACAATCAACTTATACGGGCATTCTGCCAACAAAATAGGTAATGTTACAATATACTCTAAAAGGTAATTTAATTAAAACTCTTGGGAAACTGTGTGTATTCGGTGAGTTATAATAGCTGTGGAATATGTAGGATAAAAATAAGCACGGAATGACACAGACCAACCTATAGCAACCTGTCCTGTAATTAGACCAGGCTTTTTAAATGTAAATACTTTTACGGTAGGCTTATTTAGTGGTAGAAGAATTTCTGCGTATAATCCTGTAAAATTTTACCACGTACAAGAATAATGACGACAGCAAGCTACATTTACTGCACTTCTATATTTACATCTTACCCACTCAAATGGAATTTTTACACACATTTTAGTGGATGGGGGGGGTGGGGGCTCCTGGAGCCCTACATCCAGAAAGTTGATTCCCATGGAATATTCGGCAAACATAACTATTGCAACAGGCAAATATATTGCTCTATAAACACACAATTTACTATTATGAAAGAAAAAAAAATAAACATATTGATCGAAATAAGAGTCGAAATATTTGAAATTCGAGGAAGGAATAGCTTAAAAGTGAAAGATTGAGTATGTACAATTCTCATAAATTATTTCTTGTCCATCTGAACAAATTGAAGACAATGAAGAAAAAGCAGGGTTCAAAGACATGATACGGAATCTCCAGTCAAATTAGCCTAAGTGTTGTAGTAAAGTGTCGTGCGCGTGCGGACAGCCGTAGTAACGTAATGGACTAACATATCAAATTTTGGCCTTATTACGCCTGCTTCGGTCGTATCACATGCAGGGTTATGTTAGGACACTCGAACTTGTCACAAACATGGAAACATTTTCAGGTTGTTGAATGATTTTTTTTTTTTTTCGATTTTCTGATTAGCAAATCACTGATAGTGCCTTAAGAATAGAAAAATTACAATAAATTGGGTACGGGATACTGTTGAATTTTGTGGTTGCCCTTTTACGGACCTTGTATTTCCCCATTCGTTTATACATGGAATGCTTATAAATAAATAAAATCAATCTTTATTTGTTCATCTAGAATACAGCAAAACAATATATAAAAATATGAAATTAATGCAGTACAGTGACAAATTAATCGTTACAAGTATTACAAGGTAAAGATGATTTACATAATACAGTATGAAATCAACCTGGATCAAATCACATAATTTTATCATCATATTATGATTCAGGTTTAAAAAAAAACAGGAAGGAGAACTCGTTTGTTGATTTGATTGAAATGTGAGTGGTTTAAATATTAAGGAAGAGTACATAAATTCTTTTTTAAACTATGTTAAAAATTATAAAAAAAGAAATTCTTTTAAAAAAAAAAAAGAATGCCTCTTATTAAACCAAAAGATACACCCGTAAAGTATTCAAATCTAACATTCATTTACACAAACAGAACAACCCAACGCAACACACGTAGACACGTACGCGCACGCGCACGTTACACACGCAAAAAAGTCCCGAAGGCCCCCCCCGCCCGATTTCCTTACTGGCGCATCTAATTCCTATATAAATTTGGTACCACGAGATAGCTTAGAGTTACTCATTTCTATTGGCATCAAAGTGAGTACCAACATTCGCAACATGAAGTCACTACATGACGTCATTAAGTGGAAGAAAGTATGAAAATAGGATGGGAAATTGATATTTCGCAATTTTACTACTCAAAACAAAAGGTTTTTGTGATTAAAAGCCATATCTCAAAATGGAACCTGGGTTCAAAGCGCCCCCCAAACATGTCGCCCCCCCATGCCAACTCGCTCCCACTGCAAACAAAGTCGCTCCCAAACAAAGTCGCCCCATGCCAAGTCGCCCCACTGTAAACCAAGTCCCCCCCCACTGCAAACAAAGTCGCCCCAAACAAAGTCGCCCCCATGCCAGTCGCCCTCACTGAAAACCAAAGTCGCACCCACTGTAAAACAAGTGCCACCAAACAAGTCGCCACAATGCCACGTCGCCCCCCCCCCAAACACCCACCAAGTCGCCCCCAACGCACACCAAGTCGCCCCCCCCCCAACTCACACAAGTCGCCCCGGCCCACGGCTCATGAACTACCTCACCCTAAGCCAACTCAAAATGTGGAATTGGTATTTCACTGTGGGTACGTTTTTCAAGGAATAGGCGGTGATCTCCGCGGAAAATATACGTATATATTAACTTAGGTTGTCGCTGCATGCAAGGGTGGATAAGGGGGAGGAATATAGTTGCACAAGAGGGAGGTTGAAAATCAAAAGTATATACGTTAGTTTGCATGCAACACTATATACGAGCAAATAGGTGCATTCTTTTAATAGGAATGGACGTTTTCGTTATGGACCGCTCTTTTTAGATGAGCGAGTACACCCCTATGAAAACATTCATCACGGTCTTTATTAATTATATAAGTTCCTTTTGCTAATAGCACATGGTGGCGGTGCAATATTGGCATGATGGAGAATGTTTATGTTAAAAAATCATGTTAAAGTGGAGTTTATTTCGTTCACTACTTTCATATGTATATAAAAAGATAAACAAAATAGAATTTAAAAACTGTGGTATGGAATTAATTTAGACTAGCCGGGCCATTGTTGTCAGTAGGAATAATGTAAAATACACAGCTAAAAAACACCGGATTGGGCGATCGCAGGCCTATATTATAATCAAACTTGAATGCAACCCCAAGTTGCAAACAATTAAAATGGAGTGTGTAACTTTGTTGGATGCCTGGCTCGCGAGAAATTTAATGTTGGTTAGTCATGAAGTATAATTTCCTGGTGTTGCAAGATAAAACATAATTCTGGGGAATTTCTGGTAGGAATACTTGATATTTGTTTTACTTTACTAT